>JBAMBP010001826.1:0-247461 GCA_037044515.1 Phortica magna
GAGTTACGTATTGCTGTTTACAGCTGTTGGCAAAAAAAAGTCGACGCTTCGTCAACATCTTCTTAGAAATCAGCTGTGCATGTATTAGTTGCGTGAAATTTTTAAGCGTTTTATTTTCTTTAGTTTTTATAGTTGTAGTTTATTGGTATAAAGTGATTATAAAGCAAAAAAGTCTTTAAATAATGCATAGTATCGGCTGGGCGTTTATTATGAAGAACGGCTGCTTTTGCAGTCGGGAGACGATTAATATCAATGGCACAAAATACATTGTGCGAGAAAGGCTAGCCCAAGGGTAAATTTAGAAATCGAATTTGGTTTTTATTTCTATTATCTTTTTATCTTATCTCTCATTATCATTTTGTCAACAGTGGCTTCAGTCTCATTGACTTGGCGGAAAACTCAGTGACGCGGCGACTCTACGCCATCAAACGTATCACATGCCACAGCATCGATGATCAAAATATTGCGCTACGAGAAATAGAAAACTGTCGAAAGCTGGACTCGGAAAATGTCATAAAAGTCGTTGACTACGAGCTTAAGGGTCAAGCAGACATTGTGATAAATACAACGAGTACACTATATATCGTACTGCCGTACTATAAACATGGTTCACTTGGTGATCATCTAAGTTTGCGCGCTCGTAAAGGCGATAATATGCCAGAGGCGCAAATACTGCAAATTTTTCTTGGCATTTGCGAGGGCCTTAAATCTATACATGAAGCGAAACCTGTGCCATTGGCGCACCGAGATCTTAAAACGGCCAATATTTGTCTATCAGATACATTTGAGCCGATTATTGTGGATTTGGGCTCAATGACGGAAGCTCGCCTTCAAATAGTTGGACAGGCAGAGGCACAGCGCCTGCAAGACGAGGCAGAAGAACGAAGTACAATTGTTTATCGAGCTCCGGAATTATTTTCTGTGAAATCATATTGTACGATCGATGAACGCTCGGATATATGGGTTAGTATACATTTAAGTATGACCATTACGTTATTATGCATAATTTCAATTCGTATTGTAGAGTCTTGGTTGCTTGCTATATGCTATGTGCTACTTTAGCTGTCCTTTCGAAGCAATATACGAGAAAGGCGATAGTGTTGCCCTTGCCGTGCTTAGTGGCAATATAAACATTCCGGAGGACACCATTTATTCGGAGGTAACTGAATATCAACATCACAGTATAAATAGCAACCGTGTTAACAAAATTTCTTTTAACAGGATATGCACTCGCTCATTAACTATATGCTCCGCATTGATCCTATGGAACGTCCATTCATATACAGTGTCATCGAAAAAACACACGATCTTATACAGAAGCTAGAAGGACGCGTCTAGCTGAAGATAGCTATACTCGTACATTCTAAAAGTTTTTATAGTCGAAATTTACATTTATTATACATAAATATTCCAATTGTTGTAAAAACTAACTTGACGCAAACTAAGTGTAAAAGTGCAACTCAACTGTGTAATAAAATTTTATAACTGAAAAGCACATTGTAGTTAATGATCATCACGTGTTAGACCAGGACAATTATCAGCGAGATCTTCCTCATTTTCATAGCGTGTGCCACACCAATAGCAAAACTTGTAAGCGGTGCGCAAATAACCAGTGAGCAACTCCAACTTTTCTACATTGCTGTATACTTCTTCCAATGGCTCTTCATCGTCAGTCTGCGGGTTTTCATCTTTTTCTCCTTCATCGTTGTCCTCAGTATTTTCAATTGGCTCTCGTGTGGGCCAGAAGAACTCAAGTTCAGGGGCTGCCAGTTCGGCTTGGTTGTCCAACGTTTCACAAGTTTGCTGACAACGTCGCAAGTCGGAGACCAACTTACGTTCTTCTGCCTTTTGCGTGGCACGCATGCGATATGCTTCAGCGCTTATCTGTGATCCCTTATCCAACTCGGCCCTGCGTAATAGATGTTGTCGGTGCATCTCTGATCGTTTCGCTGCAAGCTCTTCCAAGGCCGCCTCTCTTCCAAGACCGGCTCGGTCTGATTTTAACGTGATGCCAATAGGTTCTTTTATAGCATTGCTATTGTTTGCACTACTGCCAAGTGCAGTACCGGGCTTGTAGCCCATTTTGGCTAGCAGTTGGAATCCTTTGTTATTAGATTCAATTGGGCGACTGAGAGAAGTTTGTAAACGTTCATTGCGACCCTTTTCACTGCGGTCTAATCGCTCTTCACGTTGACGTTTTATATTCTCAGCCTTTTTTGTTTCCACATCGTTTTGTCGCTTCCTGCACCGATTGTGTACCAGACTAGGTCGTACATCTGTGAGACTAAAGGAGTGAATAGATAGATATATCTATTCTGATGACAAGATACTATGTCTTACTCACGCGACTAGAAACTTGTCTGACATATAGTCTTCTTCATTATCCGACATTTTAGGATCGAAACATAAACATAAACAAATATAGCGAATCCAATGTCAGTGCTGCCACTTTAAGTTTGTCCCATATAATGAAGTGGCAGCGCCGTCTAGCAAGCAAAAGTTATTGCTGTAGTAAAAACGCATTCACAATAAATGAACAGCTGTTCGGTCGCGCCATGTGCTCAAGCGTTTGTTGATTTGTTGTTGTTCTCTTGACCGTGCCACACATTTTTAAACGGCGGTGCATGTTTTTTGGTTTATTAAACTGTTTTTGAAATAAATTTTTAAACAAAACTCATTAAAATGGGCACGGTAACTATTCAGCTTATTAAAATTATTGAATGTTTGTTATAGCTAATTCATATTCTTACAGAAAAAAGTGAAAATTAGCTCCGTTAAGCGAGCGGCACATCTCAAAGCAAAAAAGGCGCCGCAAACGAAGCAGCAACAACAGAAAATAAAGCAGAAAAAGGCGCAACTTGCGGCAGCCAAAGAGAAGGGTCAAAATATATTTGCACAAAAAACGCACAAACGCGACCACATTTCAAAGCGAAATAAGCAGAATATGCGGGCTCCAAAGGGCTTAAGCATGCCAAGACCGGGCGATGATGATGACGATGAAGAAGACGTTGATCAACTATTGGATAACGTCGCAGACATGTTGGATGGTGATGACTTAGCCTTGTTGCAAACGAATGCAAATAAGCGAAAGCGCAAGCCTAACGAAGCTGACGAAGAGCAGGGCACCTCTGTAGGCTTGGAGAAGGCTTATGCTAGCGACAACAAGAAGGAACAGGCGGTCCGGAAGATCAAAATCAATCTGTTGCCAATCAAATCTCGAGAGGGTGAGATTATCACGCGTACTACGGAAGTTGACTATGTACCAAAGGCGAAAGTGTCCAAAGAGGATGAAGAGAATGATGATCAAGGTGATGACGATCAAGATTCGGAAGGTGGTAGCGTTTATGAAGACAGTGATGATGATATTGTAAACGAAGAAGCACCAATGCCAGTTTCGAAGAAAAAGTTAATATCAACAACGGATCTGCTTATTGCTCGCCAGCAGGAGGTCGAAAGACAAAAATATCGCATTGGAATTATTTGCTCGGGCTTACTTGAGAAACCGGAGGACAAGATGCGCAATTTTAATGCGCTCTTCGAACTCATGGACGAGACGAATGCAAATGGAACACCAAATTTAGTTACAGTGCGTAAAGTGGCGATCATTTCGATAACCGAGATCTTTAGAGACATTTTGCCAGAATATCGTGTTGGCCAGATAGACACTAAAATGCAAACTGTTCGTAAAGCAACGCTGGAGCGTGTGACATATGAGAATGCACTGCTGCAGCAATTTAAAAAGTTCTTGCAAAAACTAGAGAAACTCACAGCAACAGTAAACAGGCGTGGCGCTGGTAAACGCACACCACAAGCTATCAAATTGGCTGGTGTGGCTGTGCAGTGTATGTGTGATCTGCTCGTCTCACATCCGTACTTCAATTATGTGCAGAATATAGCTCAATTGCTTGTCTATATGCTAAATTGCAATTATCCGAAAATGCGTGAAACAGTAAACAAATGTTTTCGAAATCTTTTTGCCACTGACAAGCGTTTGGACATGACGCTCTATGTAGTGCGACGTATCAATCATTTGATCAAGACGAAGCAAAATATGGTTAATGTGGAATGTATAACATGTCTTCTGTCGCTCAAGATTAAGAATGTTAATCTTGATGCGGAAAAGGAGAATGAGCTGAAGCAGAAGAAGCTGGAAAATCATCGTCAACGTTTGCTCAGCCTTTCAAAGAAGGAGCGTAAGCGCCGCAAGAAGCTGACTGAAGTGAACAAGGAAATGGAGGAAGCGCGAGCAGAGGAGAATAAACAAACAAAGAACCATAAACTAACAGAAATTGTAAAAATGGTTTTCACAATATTCTTTCGTGTATTGAAAAACGATCCAAATTCGAAGGTGCTTAGCGCAATACTCGAGGGCTTAGCAGAGTGAGTAGCGCTTTGAAATACTTAAAAAGTATATTTAAATAAACATTTTTCTCATTATGTGTTAGATTTGCGCATGTAATAAACTTGGACTTCTTTGCTGATTTAATTGAAGTACTCAATCGCATACTCGAGGAGCAAGATCTTGGCTACCGTGAACAGTTGCATTGTATTCAAACGATATTTGTTATACTCTCCGGTCAAGGCGAAGTGCTTAACATCGATCCGATACGTTTCTATCAGCACTTTTACAGAAATATGCTTATTGCTCATGCAGGAAAGAATCACGAGGATTTCAGCATTATATTAAAAACGCTTGACGAAGTGCTTGTCAAACGGCGTCGCAACATGAGTCAGCAACGTTTAATGGCTTTCATAAAGCGTCTGCTCACCGGCAGTTTACACTTACTGCACCACGGCACGTTGGCTACGCTGGGCACTGTCAAAACAAGTTTTCAATTAACTTCCGTCTTGGACGCGCTACTTGACACGGACTCTACCATTGGATCTGGTCGCTATGAACCAGAGTTAGACGATCCGGAGTACTGTAATGCGGCAAGCACATCGCTCTATGAGCTTACGATGTTGGCGCGTCACTATCATCCAATCGTACGCCGTATGGCTTTTCACATTGCGAATGGTGTGCCAGCCACGGGTGAGGGTGCGTTGCCCACCGAAATTGGCAAACTGTACGTATTTTTTGTTTTATTACCGAAATCTAATAAAATTCTAACTTACTTTTATTATATTGCAGCACTGCGCATGAGCTTTTTGCACAGTATGACAGCACGCAAATGGTTTTTAATCCTACGATTCCATTGCCCAAGCAAACGCAACCAAAACTCAAAAAAGGAAACGTCAATTATTTACGCCATGACTTTAAATCATACTACAGTTGTATACTGAAGGACGCAAAAACCGCCGCCGTTGGTAGTTTAAAAAATAATAATATGAAATATGATTTTTTCCAAGAACTGAATAAAGCATCAGTATGATTGGCATCATTAGCCGAAAAGATACAGGTTAGATTCTTTAAATGTGCTTTATCTTTAGACTTAACAAACAAAAATAAAAATTATATAAATATTTGTTCAACTTCATCCTTCAACTCATCTATTGGTGATCTTCGATGACTTCTTCTTCGGCTTTTTCGAAAAGCAAACGATCTAATATATCAAGCTGTGTATCTAAAATCGCGCCCACCGTGTACATACGTTCTATTCTGCGCATATATTGCTTTTTTCGATTAAATTCCTTTTCGCTTTCATCTTGAACTACACTTCCTTTTTTTTTTCGTTCTTGTTCTTCGAGCTCCCTTCTCACGTTCGCAGTCACTGTTCGGTTATGTGCATGATACGATTTGCGTAGAAAGCGAATATAATGAAAGACTCTTAAATAACTGGAATATTCGACACGTAGAAATTGAAAAAAATTTATTGTACCCTCTTGGGATTGGTCGCGATTCGCCTTTGCCGATGTGAAGTAATCGTTGATAAGTGAGACAAAGACATTCATGAGCAAGACGACGATCACAAAGGCCATAATGACATACAGCAGCACACCCAAATATTCGCCGCCGTGGAAAAGATCCTTGGGCGATATTTGACTGCTGTAGCCAAATGAGAAGCAAATGCAGGTGACAATACTCTTAACTAATTTATTAAAATTAGCGCTATTATTGCCATTGATTGTATCCATCGCAATGCCGAAAGCGACCAGGAACAACGCTATCACAATAGCAGTGCTGGCAACGGCCTTCCAGGCCAGCGACAATGTACGCGTAAAGAGCTGAAAGACGCTCGCGAATTGGAAAATCTTCCAAAGGCGCAGGGTTGTTATGCCGATAAGAAAACCAACTGTGATCATTGTCGCGTTGTGTAGATGCGCCGGCATGCGAAAGTCAATGAATTCCGTCTTGCTGGCGCCCTCCACCTTCTTGAGCATAAAAGCAACGAGCCACTCTCGGACCACAATCAACGCCAGCACTATTATGTTCAGTATGAAGATTATCAAATCGACTATGTTCCAAATTTTGTACACCTCAGCAGATTCGTACCACAGCTTCAGTACCAGCGCCTTCGAGAACTGTATGACGACCAGCACGTACATCAACAGCACGAATAAGCCAAGCGATGACAACTGATCGAGATTCTCAAGCAACTTGACGCTATCAACGTTCACGTGCGGCAGGATTGCACCGAATGGCGTCAGTTCCACGTACAACGTGCATACGGTGAAAATATTAACGTCGACATTGTACATCGCAAAATCAATGAATACCGCCGACGTGTTAAGACCAAGCCAACGGAACTTCTGCAAATATGTAAGCACCTTCTGGCTATTTTGTTTGTTACGCGCCAACACGGTTATATAACCTTCCAATTCCGGGTATCTGAGGAACTGGCCAACATGATCGAAGTTCATTAGTATCCAACTCAAGAAACTGAACACATATTTCATTGGCAGCCACGGTTCGTAGATGCGCCAATACTTGTCCATGTAATGTAGTCGCTTGTATGGCAACTCCCACTTGGGCAGGTATTCCTTTTTCGTAAACTCGGGCGTTCTGAGCCCAATAACCGGCGTGTCCAAACGTAGCTGACGCAAACGCACGACACCTAACATTTTGCACTGTGGGGCATGTAGCCAACCTGCAACGCCAGCATCGCCACCATGCGTTGCATTTGGATCAAAGGCGTCAATTAACGACGACTCGATGTAATCGAACAAAGCTGGCAAATTGATCACTTCTTCGAGCCCGAAATAACGACTGTGATTTCTGGATAACATCTCTTTAACGGTTGCCGTGTTGTAGTAGCGAAAGCTATCACGCGTGACCAACACCACCAACAACAGAAAGAAGAAATACTTGCCGTAAAGCATCAGATCCTGCGTTATAAGTTTATACTTCTCGTTAAGTTTTTCATTGCGATGCTCTTCGGTAAGCAATAGCTGCGATTTGAGACTGTTCAGCCGTAGCTTTAGGTAATCCATACGATTGTGATGCTCTGCCGCGCGATCAGTTACAAATTTCCGTTGCTTGGGTGGCCAACAGGCGGCATCAATGGCAAGTAATGTAAATTTGATGGGATCACCGAATAGATACTGAAACAGCAACACTAACACAACGGTCACGAGCAGGGTTTTGAACTTTTTCGCCTCATGCTCGAAGCCGGAGAAGATACCAATCAGTACCATACAGAGCACCAGTATCGACACTGTCGTCCAGAAAAATATGCGATTGCTTCTTTTTTTGGTCATGGCCGAAATGTATGCCAAATCAAATCATCATAAATATTTTCAATTTCCAATTGCCCAAACAAAGACTAAAAATTCATGTGCTGCTTTTCTATTGTGTATGGAAGATATGAGTACTAAATCGGAAAACAAATCGGAGCAAAGAAACTTTATTTATGCATTATACATTAATGGTAAATGTGTGGAATGGAAGGCCTTCCTAAAGTGTAGAAAACTTAATTAAAAGTGATGAAATGAGGAACATCGTTGAATTGAGCCATAACCGTGTACAAGTGCCAAGGATCGCTGTCGCGTGCGTGTTTGGATGTGCCTGATTGATGATTGTAATAAAGCTAGCCAAAAATACACTTAGTTGCGTACTAATTTCGACGTCCACTCGCTGGTGGCAGATACTCTCGATTAGCGGTTGTGGGCTGACCAGCGGCAGAGATTGTATTCGATGTATCCTGTATAAGGCCATTGCCAACAGCAGTGGGCACACCACCACCAGGTCGTATAACTGCGCCGAATTGACCACCACCTGCGACAGTCGGTGTCGGTGTATAACCACGTGTAGCGGTATTCGCACCGATATAACCAACAGCGCCGCCACCGCCTGTCGATTGCGGCACCACCGTGGAACGTAGAGCCGCTGCGCTGCCATAGACGCCGGCATTGCTCGGCGTACGTGCCGTATTACTGGGTTGCACGCGGCCCAACTGATAGCCCGCATTTAGATTGGGATTAGCGTTTACCGGCGTTGCGCCAACGCCAGCAGTACCAGCGCCACGCTGCTCATAATCGTAGATAAAAGCGTTATTCGCATAGAGACTTGGCGCCGTGCCGCAATCATATTGATTCCACCAAACGCAGACGAGCGTCTCCTGGCTGAAGACGGTGCCATTGGGACAGAGAAACGAATATGTGCGATTTAGCGCGCAGATGTGAAAGACCTGACACTGCGCCTCAATGTCGGCATAGTAGCCCGGCAGCGGCTGCTGAGCGCAGTCAAAGTTTGTACGCGGCACTTGCGCATAGACAGGATAATCAACGCCCGGCACGCCTGGTATGGCGGAGTAATCGCCATCCGAGTAATCGTTGTCCACTAGACCGCTACCAGCGCCAGTGCCGGTGGAAAGTCTTGTTGCGCCCGGCGTGTATTGGCCATAGGCGCTGCCAACCGGTCGTGTCTGTTGCGCAGCAGCGCCTGCTGAGCCTGAGGGTCGTTTCAAGCCGCCAACGCCGCCGCCCGCTGACACTGGCGCGCCAAACGCGGTCTGACCTTGTGCCACTGCGCTGGGCGTGTATGTGCTCGCTGGCTGGCCAGCAAAGCCGCCGTAAGCCGTTGTAGCTGTGGCAGGCGCTGTGCCCACCGCACCTGTTGGATACGCGCCTGGCAAGAGATTCGTACGCAAGCCAACGCCGCCAGTGGGCACATTACCCGGTGCGCTCGCCAGTTCCGGCCGTGCGTAGTTGTAGCCACTTTGTGCCTGCAGACGCAGATTGGTTGAAGAACGCTAATTGACAGGGATTGCATTATGGTTGTCTACTTACCCAAGTGCGTTGGCAACAGCCGTGCAGCAAAAGCAGCGCTGTAATGAATTGAGCAAACATTAACACTTCTTATTGGCGGCCGTATATGTCGTGCGTTCGCAGCGAGCCACAGAATCGCAATGAAGCGTATGCAGCGGCAGCAAATTGGCAGCGCCGTCGAATTTAAGGCCAAGTACAAGCCAAGCGCTGTTGCGGTCAGCGTCGGCAACGGCATCAGCATCGTCGCTACTGGCAGACTGCCTGCCTGCCTGGCTTACTGATCGATGCGATAACGATCTTCAATACACTTTTTGTACAGTTTTTTTTTGTTTCTTTACACTTCTCTGCCGTTGTGTCATCAGCCGCCATCAATCGCGCTTGAATGTGTGGCAAGTACATATGTAATCAGCCAGCCGCGAGCCGCGAGCCCAAGCTGACCTGACCGCCCAGCACGCATGCCACATAAACAAGCGTTGCACCAGCAACAAAAAAACACACAACAACAACAACAATACCACACCCACAACAGCAGCAACGAAAAGGAAGTGCCAATAAACACGACGCCGCTGACGACGCTGACTGCGCTGCAACGCCAAAGTGCTAACTGAGTTACGCGCTGCGGTTTGTACTACATCGGAGTCGCCACAGCCAACCTTGATGCATTGAATGCGCGTCCAAAACATTCGTTTCTCGCTTACACACTTACCCAAGAGCGTTTGCGCAAGTGGAACGTGTTGCATATTGCCCGATCTCGTTTGAGACTCTTAATCCTTGTTGTAATGCTATATCAATATCCTTTCCCGTCAGCCACTGTAATGCCAGCTCATCCACTTGGCGCTGTGTCGTGTCGTCAACTGTGCGCTGTCATGTTGCCGCTCAGCAAATTTATAAGACAAATTTCATGTCAACCCTTGGTTAAACTATTCGCGCACAGAATCACAGAGTGACGAATTGTTCTTCTCAACTTGTGACTTATGCTTTATTCTAATTGCAAATCGTTAGACTCGTCGTCAGCGTCGTTCTGCTGCATCTTTGCAAAATTTACGATATGTGATGCTGTATCTGCTCGATGCGCGCTTGACGTATGTTTGACGTTTTGCCCGTCAGCTCGTTAGTTGCGGTTTGGCAAACGATTCACTTAGCTTGGATTTGTGTGACGGAGGCAAACTTTTGCATAAGCTTAGGCAATTTATGACACTGGATTAGCCATTGTTGAATTTTTCTATACATGCGCGGAGTTTTTATTTTATTTTATTTATTTTTTTTTTTTTGTTTTTTCGTTTTAGATACTTTGTGCCTGTATGCAATTTTATTGTGAAAAATCTTGCCAGTTCGTCACATGTCGTACTCCTCCTGCGCATCAACACGTTTGCATATAACTCACAAAATTTAGGTTATCATTTGCACAAATTCTGCTAAGACCTTGAATTATTTATTTAAGCTTCATTGTCGAAAAATTGCATAAATCTGCGATTGAGTATAAATTTAATTATGAGATGATCTCAAGGTGCTCAATCTGAATAGTTCATGTATGGAAATTTTTGAAAACAGTTCGGATTTGTTCGCTTTTGAAGGCCAGGTTAAGAATAAGAAAATTCTATCAAATATCCAATTTGTGTTTGAATAGAAATGATCGGTTTGATAAAGCACAATTTTAAAACTCTTTCAAAAGTACTTCACTTATTTTTACACATCAAGCTCATTGTTCAGCACACCGTAGTAGCGAACCAAAAAAATAAAACGCATGTTACAATTTGTTTTATTTTTATTTATTATATTTTATTACTGAATAAATATTTACATAAAAGTTGTGGAAAAATACAATTGCAGTTTCGAAGACATAATTTGCAGTTAAAATGGGGGACATTAAAACTAAAGATTCGTTCAACTAAAACAAACATTTGATTCTGTCTTTATTGGGTTTTGTATCGAGTACTTCATTAATCGTTTAAAATTGTAATGTTTTAGATTGTGTTGTTTTGTCATTTGTATATGCTTTATGTACAATAAAAGTAACTAAAATAAATGTTTCGTAAAATCCAAGCATCGTCGTACTTAGCAATTATTATTGGCTAAAATTAACACAAGAAACTAATAAACAAAAAAATAAAAAAAATTTAAATAATAAAGATAAAATTGTATTTAAACTAAATGTTAGCGTTTAATGCGAAGTTCAAACGTGTCTGCATCGGCGCGACGAAGCCAAATCATCAAATACAAGTACAACGTGCAGTTGAGGTTTCTGGAACGTTAGCAAGAACAGTTGACAGTTGACTAAAATTAAAACTGGAGCATTTTCATGTACGCTTCAAACATTCGTAACAGTTGGCAAACACGTGTTTTTCTACACTTAGGAATTGGCGACCAGGTCCTGGGCTGCTGTTTCACCGCCGGCTGCTGAACTTGGATGCGAGCGAGTAAAGTGACTTGAGCAGCTCGAGCGCTCGACGATCTGAGTTGTTGCTGACAACAGTTGGCGCATTCGTTGTGCTGGCGTATTCATCCTCCAAATCTTCGACGCGTATTTCAAACTTTGTGGTCTCCTCATTGCCTGACGTCAATGTTGTTGTCGAAATAGGCAGATCCGTTGTAGTTGTGGGCGTGGCAGGCGTTGTGCTTGCATAGAACTCATCACCACCACGTCTAAAAGTCGTCACTGCGGGGCGTTGCGTTGTCGTCGGCGTTGGTGGTTTTGTTGTTGTGGTGGGTGGCGCCTCCTTCAGCGCTGACGACTTCGTGACGGTCACGCCCTGCTTTTCCAATTTGCTGTCAATGTCAATGAGCGCGTTGAGTAAATGTTTTCTTGAGCGCTCCAAGGCTTTGCCATTCTGATCGTCACAGGTCTGTATGAGCAACAACAATAGACTGAGCACTTGACGATTGTGCTCCGCGTGTGCCATGACGCTCTTTAGGTGCAGCGCCTCCTGTTCGTTAAGACCGCCAAAGAGTTTGTTCGCAATACGTTGAAGGCCGCCGCTCGAGGGTAGCGCTTCTCTCGGTAAGTCGTAGCTGCTAAAGATATCCTCCCATTCATAGGCATTGGCATGTTGCTCGCCAGCAACGCTAGCAACGCCATGCCCACGCTGTGCGCCTTCGGCAAGTATTTGAATGTGTCCGTTAGAGCGTGCGAAGGACGGTAGGTTTGTTGTGTGCGCATCCTTGGGTAAGTATGTGTGTGTTGTTGTGCGGTGTTCCTTCATTAGGCCATCATTGATTGTCAGAGGATCGAGGAAATCGGTCTGTGATTTCAGCGTCCATGGGTGTTCTGTTGGCTTGGTTGCATCTATGAGCTTCTCAGGCCTCTGTTTACGTTGTGCTTTAGTCAACTCGTTACCTGATTTGACAAAGGACTGCGTCTGCAAGCGGTGGAGCACTTCGTCATCCTCACCTGAGTCCGCACTGGGCGGTGCCAATTCAGCGGATAGTTCGAGGCTTTGACGCTCCTTCGAAATGCGATAAGTGGTTGCGTCGTATGCTTCAGTGGTACTTGTATAGTCCTGTGATACTGTGGAGTAGTCGAACTTGTTGTTTATCTCAGCGGCAATATTCGAAGTGGTAGTGGTGTAGTCGGGCGTCGGCTTGGTAGGCAGGTAGGTGCGTGCAGTGCCCTCATTAAAGTAGTCAGTATCCGGATTAGTAACGGGCGTAAAGTTTGGCGGTTCTGTGGGCCGTGCAGCGGCTAATTCGGCGCGCAGTGTTTGTGGATCCTTCAAGTAAGTGTTCAAGGCATTCGAAAAGACTTGTGCGATTTTGCGTGATTCTGGTTTCTCGGCCAACGCGCTTATAGTGGCGCCAGTGCTGCCAATTTGTGGAAACAGATTGTAGCTTCCGTTGTCGTTGTCCTTGGTGGCATTGACGCCGGTAAGCAAGCCATCGCTAACCGAACTGCTGGTCTCTTTACCCTTGGGTTCCTGCAAGCCAAAAAGATCTGCGTACTTATTAACAGTCTTCTGACTGAGGAGACTCGATTTAATGTCATCCGCATTTTTACTAATGCTGAGTGGCGTGCTAGGCGTTGTGATGGACGTTGTGGTATCGGAGGGTTTTTTCGATATTATGGAAATGTCAGCGGTGCCGGTAGCGGATGATGCCACCGCCAATGTTGGTGGCTTCACGGGCAGTCTCAACTTGGTTTGGTTGGGTTTATCGCTGTCGAGCGAGTTCAGTGTTTTCGCTGTGGAATCATTATGCTCTTGCGCAAAGTACTTGGCCAAGGAAACGAGCGCATCTGGTCCGGATGAAGGTGGTATTTCAAGTCCTTCACGTCCGGGCGTCTTTATGTTGACTTCAACGTCGTCAAATTTGTCCTTCAACAGACTCATTGTCTTCAGCATATCTTGAACATTGCGTGGCAGAAAGTCATCATGTATTGGGCTTGGCGCAAAAAGCAATTCATCACCAGCGGCACCTGCTATGGACTTGGGCAATACACCGCTTTTAGGCAGATAAGTGGGTCCAGTGCTGCTCGGTGCCGAAGTGGTGCTCGGTAAGTAATCCTTGGCATTACCATTTGTTTTAATTTGTATCGACTTCACGGGTTGCTCACCAATCAACGGACTATTTGCTTTCAAGCCGACGTCCACTGACTCTGCGGAGGCACCAATATCATAATGATGACGCATGCCAATAATAATTGGCTTGTAGGCCGCGTCCGTTTGGTAAGCGTCGGCGGCACTAGCCGTCGGCCTTGGCGCCGCAGACGATTCAGGAAACAGACCAAAGCTTGCGCCCAAACTAAACCGATTTGGATTTGGTGTTGTTGCTGACAGACCGCCTTGACCCTTAATGTAGTTCAGTTTGCCCTCAGTGGATTTTGTCTTAACGATTGATGGTATAGTGGGCGTATAGAAGGGCGTCGTGCGTGTCGAATCAAGACGGCGTGCCGTCGTGTAAGTGCCAGTGGCCAAGTAAGGCGTTGTGGTCTGCAATTTTTCAAAGCTACGTGTGGAATGTGCCTCATAAAATTCGGGTTTGTCATGCGTTTCAGGGCGTTTTTCCAATGGCTTCTTTAACTCCGCGCTTGATTCCACAATGCTCGCGGCAGTGGAGACGCCAACGTTGCCACGTTCATGTGAATCTTTGTTCTTCTCCTTGAAACGCTGCTGACCTCTTTGGCCGTTTCGTGCACGCTCCGTTGACTCATTATGTCCGTGCTTCTGAGCATTGCCATTTCGATCGCCATTACTTACACTAACGCGCCTCAACGGCTTCGGTTGCGGTTCAATTGCCTTCGGCACTGATTCCTCGTAATTGTTGCGTCTCTTACCGCCATTGCTGCCCACAAATGAGGCGCTCTCGGCCGTGATCTGTGACTCATTGTCCTCGCTGTTGTTGTCAATGCTTGCAATCACTTTGCGTTGTTTCTCACCCGAGACATCATCAAAATCAACGCTCTCTAGCGACTGCACTTCTTCATTGGAATCGATGCGTCTGTCTGATTTACCACCTGCAGCACTTATAGCCGTGCTTTTGGTGCGTGCCTGGCCAGCAACTACTTTGGGCTTGTAATTCAAGCCACCACCGACAATATTAAAGCCTTGCACGGGCACTGAGGGCCGAACGCGATGTACACGCTGTTTGTTCAAAATCTCTGAACTCTCGCCATAATAACCGGAAGAACCAAGACAGTTGACCTTAAACCACCAGTCACAAGTGAGCTCACTCTGGTGAAAGATTGTGCCGTTTGGACAGAGGAACGATATCTTACGACCCTCCTCGCATATATGAAAGACCTGTAAACAAGAAGTCATGAATAAAATGTATATGGAAAAATGGAAGGTGAAACACACCTGACACTCCGTTTCCATGTCAGCAAAGTAGCCATTGCCGAAAGAGCGACAGCTAAATGTGGTCTTTGGTATGCGTGGATATATCGGAAAGTCAATGCCCGGTCGCCCAACAACGCCCTGATAGACCTCATAATCGACATCCTCATCAGATGCGCGCTTCCTCAGATGATGCTTGTGCTCGTTGCAATTCGTGTGCGTCTCATAGCGCTCCTCCTCAAACTGTGTGGCGCCCGTCTGTTTGGCCAGTATGCGCGCCGGTGTGCGATACTTTTAAAATATAATGTTGTACATGAAATGGCTTTCAAAATATTGAAAATGTTCATACAAACCTTTGGCTCGGCGCATGTATTGCTTATAAATGTGAGTACAAGAAGCGCTGCAAATACAGTAATATTTTTTTTTAGTAAAATTTTAAGACTTCCTGTTATTTAATCAAATACGCTTAGTTAAAGTGCATTAAATTTTTAATCATTTGCTCAATATATCAAATAACGCGCAAAGCATATTTAACGAAACAAAAATTTTCTCATGAATATAAAAATATTTGAAGAACCAGCCAACTGACCATAGAGGTCAACGCAACGCAACTCAACGCGAAGTATTCATTACAATAATAATTAAATGTTACGCAATAAAAAATAATTTAATTAATAAGAAAGAAAAAACAAACAAACATCGAAGAGGCAAATGCCAATGGTCGCGCAAATAATAATGTTCAGGGCCTCTGTCGATGAATGTCGGTAATTATAATGAATCACCCAACGTGGAAGATCGTAAAACGCCAAAAAACGAAGCTGTAAAAAATTAATGTGCGCATCTTTTAGTTCAATAATTACAAATAATCGGCCGTTTTGTTTATTCTGAACGCGCGAATCAAACAATTGGCAGCAATTGCCGAGCGCAGTCGTCTCGAATCGCACACAAAGCAGGGGCGTCGCGCATTGCGCATACGACATGTTGTACAACAAAATCATTTGAATGGTTTCGTTGCGGCGCTTTTGTTGGCTTTTCGGCTTCGCGTGATTGAGCGCACAGCATGAGGCGTTTGATTGCCAACATAATAGACGGCAAAGCCAACAAAATGAAGACGACATGTGAAATTATTTTTTAAACAAAAGCGTTGAAATAAGTAACTGTGCATTTGGTTATTTTCAACGACGTCAAAGCGTATTCAATAATTTGGGTCTCGGTCATGTCAAAAGTAATGAGTATTTAAATACTGTAAGTGAGTCAGTGAGTGAGTGAGTGAGTGAGTGAGTGACTTACCGCGTGGGTGCCGCTCAACTTAATGGTCAGCAAACCCACAAGAGTAAATTACATTGCAAAAAAAAAATAATTGCATTAAAACATTTTCACAGCGAATTGCGCAAAACGTGTGCAACCAAGCGCATGCCTCGTTGCCCTTTCATTAATTAAATGCCTCAGCGACGAAATGTTTAAGCAAAAACAAAACAAAAACAAAAACTGTCAAATAAACGCTTCGCAACGCTGCCACAAAGTAAACAAACAAACAATCATAGAAACAAACAAACAAACTATAACAGTCACTTGGGCCAAACTGGATTTGTCGTCTGCGCAGACAAAGGCACATTAGCGGCGCGCTTATCTGTGCGATCGGTAGTCGTGCGTTCACGCAGAAATGCGTGCAACTTTTTGCGCGTGGAAAATGAAAAAGCCTCAAGGTCAAGGATGAAAAGCAAGCACGCACTTTTCATAAGCGCATGAAAGAAGTTGCGGCGCGTTTTGTTTCGTCAACTGGTTTTTTTTTAGCTACTAGAAAAATAAACTCGTTTTTATAGCTTTTTTATTATTTGTTTTTTTTTTTTTTATTTATTTTTGGGAACGGTTTCAAGTTGCTTTCGATTGATGTCGTGCCACCTTGCGCAGATAACGTGTTTCAAACGATCAATTATTGTGATAAGTGACGAGTTTTATCGAAATCAAATGAATTTAGATAACTGTGAACAGAGCATAAAACAGTTACTTTGTGCAATTGTCTTGTTGATAATATCTTTTAGTCGTTTAATTGAAAACAAAAGCTTCAATTAAGCGGACATTCTGGTCTAGCAGTCTAAATGTCAGGCGTATTTCCGTGTGGTATAAAAAAAAAATCAATAAAAAAATTCTTGGTAGATATAAAGTTTTTTACATAATGCTTGATTATATATAAAGAATACAAAATAAATAAAAAAACAATAAAAAAAATTATAGATGATGTTTAAAAAAAAAATAATAATTTGTTTTCATTTTTTGAACTTCATGAATTTAAAAAAAAATATTATATTATATATTATTTTTTTTGGAAAGCCCATGGTTCCGGCCATAGAGGAATATTTAAAAAAATGGGAGTATCAAGATTAATTAAAACTGGTGATATCATGTCAATAGTTTCAAGCAAATCACGTTTAAAGTTTCAAGAAGCATACTCAGATAATACATTACATCATAAAAATATCTATAACCCTTAAGCTTAACAACCAATTTAGAAAAATACCTTTTAGGCTCATATTCCCAAAGGTCTGGCCTTTAAAAATATTATATCTAGTAATCGCTTAAGATGAAAGATATTTTTGCGCTTTATAATGACAACTTACCACTGCACAAGAGTTGAAAAGTGCCCTTCGTCATTTGTGACATTAGTAAGTCTGCAAAGAGTTGAGAAAAATTATTTAATAATTAGCATATAAGTTGATTTAAAACAACAATTTTTCTGCCTTCCTACTTCGTTTCACATAATAAAGTTGCCAAAAAGTTTGCGCATAATGCACACACAAACAAAGCAATTACACAACCTCACGCCCACAAGCAAGTAACCTAAAACACACACAAGCACACAGAGACAAATGCAAAGGCGCCTGTGAAAAAATGACAACGAAATTGTGCAAACAAATTTATTGCAGATACCTTATAAAGATAAACATGCTTAGAGGTCGATAAATATTCATACAAGCTGAGAGGCGAGTTCAATTAAAGCGAAGGTGGCGACAAGCGACGCTGAGTACATTTCAGCGACGTCGACGGCACCGCTTCCCGCTTTGTTTATGTGTGCGTCGTGTTGTCATGTTGGCTTCGAATGAGGAAGGGTTAGCATGGCTAACAAAGCAGTGAATTTCATGTTAACTCAATAAAGTTGGCATCTGCTTGCTTGGCTGGCTGACTGGCTGGGCACAACTTAAGTGGCATTTGGTCACTCGCTTAGTCGTTCGCGTAATTTCGCGTAATTTGAAACGAATCGAGCAACTTCTTCAGCTTCCGTCAGCTTGCGGCGCATGCACAGCTGCTTCTCAAAGCTTATTTTGCATAATTTCATTTAATTGTTTTATTTGCAGCTAACTTTATAAACGCCAAACGAGATACACAAGCAAGCCGATTGAAATATCAACTCGTAGATAAATTTATAAAATTTCGATAACAAAAGTGGTAATCAAAAATGTTTGGTTTTTGTTTTTGTTTTGCCATTTTGGCCAATAAGTTTTATGCTTAAATAAATGAGAAAAACAAATTGCTTTAACGGTTGAACAGTTGCAGATTGAAGCTTGAAGATGCTCTGTCGTGCCAACAAGAACTTCAATTTCGACTTTTGTATTTAAATGAGTTGTTCGCCTTGAAATGAATTTCTCAGTTCTCAATTCTTGTTTAGTTTGCAATTGTTTGCTGTTTGTTTTAAGAGAATAATTTGGCGAACAAAACAATTTCTCACACCTCAAAATTATATATTATTTTTTTATGCACATTTGAAAGCGTCGAGGCATTGCTCTTGTATGCCAAGCAAATGTTAATAAATTTCATTGGCACAAAAGATAAATATTAATTTTATTGCTTAACAATGTTTATACACATTTGAAAACGCATTTAGTTACGTTTATTGTTTGACAGTTCCGGTGTCAAAGATGATGTTGCTGATGATTGACTTGTCATGAGTGCCCACTTTGAGTTATGCAATTTGAAGCGCGCTTATACAAATTCTATGAGATTAATGACAAAAATATTGCAATGAAACTTGTTTTCTAACCGTTTTGCCGGAAGTAAAATATCAAAGCTCATTAATGTGCCTGAAGCGTCGTTGATTGTTGACTCATCTTCAAGCTGCCCACCACAACAACGCACAAGTTGATGACTTACAATAATTTTTTTTAAACAATTTTCATTATAACTTCTTGTGATACTTCAATTGCTTCAATTCAATACGATTGAAGTAAACCAAATCAAATTCAAGCACGTTTTTCAATTTGCAATTAGTTTGCCATGGTCAAGGCTTACATTTAAAACAGTCATTGCTGTTTATTTTTTTTTATTTATTTTATTTATTTAATTTCACAACTTTTTGCGCTTTATTACAATTTTGAGTTATTTGTTATACGATGTAAATTCAATGCGGCGTAATTATGGCAATTATTGAACGATTCGATTGTGTAAGAAAACTTTTTTAAAAATATCTTTTGCGAGAAGTATTGTTTTTGCGCACAGTTGAACTTTCAGCAGATGATTATCACAGCGCTTGTGGTCCAGTCAGTGACTTCAAACTCTCTACACACATTCACTTTGCTGTGCGATTGTATTCAATTGTACAAACGTGCGCTGAAAGCAAGTTTAGCGCATCTTCAACTCATAATGGGTTTTTTTTTTTTTAACCATTAGTTTTCGGCAAATTTTCGTTTAGTCTGCCAAGCCTTGTCTGCAGTTTCATAATAGTTACAAAAATATATATAAACATTTCACATGACTTTGTTTGCTTTTTGCTTTGCCGCACAAAAGGTGAAATTTTAGCATATCCTAAGGCCATAAAGTACGAAGTGAAAAAGAAGTTCAAAAGAAAATTTGCCGAGGCAAAAAGCTAAAAGTTCAAATTAGACAAAAGACGTTTGAAAAACAAATAATCAAGTCAGGCCGAGTCAAGTCAGACTAAAACAAATAAATCAAATTAAATAACACACATACGACATGTTGTACAAAAGTGTCGTTTACATTTCAGTTGCAGTTGCAAATGTTGTCGTCGCTTTGCATGTCTTTTATGCTTATGGCAGCGCTTATGTTTATTTGTTTTATTATGGCTGTTTTCGTCACCAACAACAACAACAACAACAACAACAGAGCAGTAAAAATAAGAAAAGCTACAAAACGAAACGAAACGCTTCCTTCATGTCAGCCTGGCAAATCGCAAAGGTTAAGCGGCAACTTGACAAAAAGGTTAAAACGATTTAATAGTCGCTTTTGGTCGCTGCTTGCCTCTTGTGCCAAGGCGGAACAATTTCCATTGCAGCGAAAGCAGAGTGTGTGTGAGAGTGTGTCTGTCTGTGTGTCTGTCTGTCTGTGTAGGCGAGAGCGAAAGACATATGTTTGTCGTTTTTCAATGCAGACTTTCGGTTCAGCAGATGCGCTTGCCTTTGCTTATTATTTATACTTGTTATTGTTGTTGCTTTTGTTGTGGAAGCACCTGATGTTGACAATTTTTTTTGTTGCTGAATTTTTCATACATTTTGCACGTCAGCTTGCCGCCGATAATGATTCGACAACTTCGCTGTAAAACTTCCTTATTTGTCATTGTTGCTAAGCAATTTTAACGTTGGTTTTTTTGCTGCCAAAGCGTTCGTTCACTGTTCGTTGTTGCACTTTTTCACTTTTGCACATTCCACGCATAACAAAATGAAAATAAATGCAATGATATGAAAAGAAAGGCGTCGCAGTTATTGTTTTTTATGGTTTCGCTTGTGTTGTTGTTGTTGTTTGTCAGCAAAGCGATAAATATTAAAAATGATTTTTCTTTACGGATGTCTTTTGTTTTTAAGAATTTAATTTAACATTTTATTATATTAAATATCGTTTTATACAATAATATGATAAATCTTCACTAATTTCACACACAAAGCGAAAGTGCCAAAGGAAATGAGATCATTTAAATTATAATAACAATAAAAGCAACCAAAACGACGTAAACAATTTAAAGAAACGCTTTGAGCTAAACTACAAGAATCAATTAATAAACTCATACTAATTGTTTTGCTTGAGTTCTCACGAATTGACTAAATGATTTTGCATGCAAAACAAAGAACGGCACAAGTTCGTTGCTTAAGTCTTTTGTTGTATTGCACAGCACCTAACAAATGACGAGTGAAATCAAATAAATGACGTTAGTTTATAGCCAAGAATTGCATAATAATGTCTATGCTAATTTTCACAATCAAAAGAATCATTTCGATTAAATGATGTCTTTGTTATTTATTTCGATAATTTTGTTTATTTAATGACTTTTGTGATAAACAACATTAAAACAAAAGCCAATTGAACGCTTAAATATTCTGCTTCTTTTTTTGTGCCACGCCCACTTGTGCTTTGGTAACTTATTACGCTTTATCTTAATAGCCTTTTTTATATACAAATTTTTATTATTAAGCCTCATTGGGTGCCAGTGGTATGGAAATTATTGATTTTGTCTGTAAGTGGGCGGTGCCATGCCTACTTTACCCCATGATCTTAAGTATAACGTTTCAAGTTAATTGACTAAGTGACAAAAAAGTTTGCCATACAACGATTTTAATTTACATCTCTTCCTCTTCTTTACATTGTATGGCAGATACCAGTTCCAGAACTCCAAACTCAATAATACTTTCAGACATTTGCTCTGAGCACGTAAAACTATTAGTCGTGAAATTTCAGCCTTGTTTCTTACAAAGCAAGTAAGTTTTTTTAATAAAATTTTAATTTTGCTAATTTATCTGCTTCTTTTCATATGGGGTCTAACAGTACCAGTGATCCGATCATGCCGGTTCTGACAGATGAAAAATTTTACCTAAATTATTTCAATACTGTGGGAGGAGATTGCATAAATACAGACAGACGGACTTGTCTGCCTTTCCTACCAAGAATATATATACTTTTTATTATTGGAAATGTCTTCTTCGATCTGTTGCAAAACTTCGGAGCAAAGTTATAAAACTATACACATTATGAAGAAAAACTGAAACTGAAAGTTTCTGCCACAAATCCAATCGAATATCCATGTGCAAAAGCAATTAAATGTCTGTACTTTTATGCCTTGCAGACGACATCGAAGTCATCATCATTATATGCCACTTTGCATGAGTATTGCAGATAACGAGCTTTGCGACGCCCAACGACGACGTCAATAACCAAACTGTCTGACTGACTGACTGAGTCGCAATTTAAATTTATTGTTTAAAGTATTCATTTTTATTTCGCTTCTTTTGCGCTTTATTTCACTTTAGTTTTTGCCGCTTTTGTTGTCGTTTAAGTCCGTCTCTGAACGTTACAAATAAATCAAGCAAAGAAGCGCGCGCTAAACCACCATTTTTCTGCATTTTGCATAACAATTTGGTAAACTTTGGCAAAAGTGTTTGTGGCCAAAAGAAAAGCAAAAGCAAAAACCATTTTTATATGATTAAATTGTTTAAAATAATCGTAAATATTACGCGGCGCAACTCATTCAGGCGGGTGGTGTTGTAAGTCATGTGAATTGGGTCGCGCGCGTCACGTCTTTATGATGTTGTTGTTATTGTTGTTGTGACAATTATGAGCCATGCGCGTTTTTGGGAAATGAGTCGTTTGTTAGAAAAATAAAGATGCTACAAAAAACCAACCAAATTGCATAAGTTTTATATGAAATTTTATTAGTTATTTGTTTTAGTATTTTTGTTGTTTTTTTTGTTGGTTTTTTTGTTGCTTTTTTTGTTGTTTTTTTTTGTTGTTTTTTTGTTGATGCGTAAACCGAAATTTTTGACTCATCATTGCGCATTTGACGGCCTTCGGCAGTTTTGTTTGACATGCGCACTGATTAATTGTCGATAAGTAAGTGAACAAGGATGTCGTGAGTTGTTGTTGTTGTTGTTGTTGAGCCTTGGCTTGTTGTTGCAAACATTTTGCTTACATGTTTTGTTTTTTTTTTGGCTTTGGCGTGAAGACATGCAAATTTACAACAAGCAAAAAGCACAAGAAGACATAAAGGCCAAAAATGCTAAAAGTGCAAGCGCAGACGGTAGTAGATACATCGACAGACAGACAGACGGACATGAGGTCAGCCAGCAGTTGTAGTGAATGAGAAGCATGCAAGCAACTTGCAGACAGTACGGCAGACAAACGAACGCTTGCCGGCCAGCGAGATGGCCAGCGAGACGGATGGCGATGAGTGCTAGAAGCAGTACATAGCACAAATGTAGCTGCGTGCAACTTCACAGTTTAACTGACACTAATTTTTTGGCTAACTTACAAAACAAAAACAAAAAACACATGAAAAAAATCTATAAAAACAAAAGAGGCAAAAAACCAAAAAAGAAGCTGCCCAAAAATTAAGCAGCAACGCCTAGAGGGGCACGGCCATGACGAGACGTCGTTGACTGTTGGCTGTTGATGGCGTTGAAGTTGAAGTTGCCAATGATGTCTGTCTGTCTGCCTGTTTGTCTGTCAGCGCCGTCTAAGCTGATGTTGGCGATGATTACAAGCAATGCACACAGCAATGCGAAGCAGCTGAAAGGCAGCCGCCCGTGCTAATAGATTTTGAGGTCAAATGCAATCATTTTTGCTACTCGTCTTTTTTTTTGGCATTATTTCGTAGATTTTGAGCAAAAGTTTTTGCAAGAATATTTGCGTTGTATTTCCGTAGCGTAGTTTTTGTTGCAGCGCCGCGTTTTTTGCGCAGCTGAGCGGTGCTTCTCTGCACGCCGCTCGCTTTGTCTTGTCAAAGTGATTTTCAGCATGTTTGTGGGCGATCAACGCCCATGGGCAACTCAACTGTCACTTCAACACTTCATCAGACAGTCGGACAACATGGCTTATGTAAGTCAATTGGCATGACGACTTGTTAAAGTCTCATTTACGCTTCGGCCAATTTGTTGAAACCGCTTAGCAATTAAAACAAGCGATGCAAGCGGCGTCTGTGCTGCTGGCTGCGCTTCCCTGCTGGCTCGTGTTGTAATCGCGCAAACACTTGCGGCATTCAAATGTAAGAAAACTAACTAATTTTGAAACTTTAATTACAGTTTCAGCTTCAGTTTCTTTATGCCCTTTTACCCCACGCCCTTTAAATAGGTTTTGTTTATTTACTTGCAGACGAAACAATTGGCCTAATAAATACATGTTAATTATGAACATTAATGTTGTTATTAGACGTGTTGTTGGCGCATCTCAATTAGTTGTGCAGTTGTTAATGTCAGTGGCGCGTGTCGGGCGGCGGCGGTGGCGGCTGAGGTGCGACAGTCTTTGATAAGCAGAAGTTATGAAGATGTGTGTTTGCGTGCGTGAAAAATTGTGGCAATCAACAAGCGGAAAATGAAGAAGCAAAAGGGCACAAAGTGTTAATGACAAAGCATATTTCTAGAAATGCTTAAAAGATTATGTTTCGTTAATGGCGAAAATCATGAAAATATTAAACATACAATTAAAATACTTGCAGGAAGTAGAAGTCTTATAATGTTGTAAAATGTTGAAAACCGTGAAGTATGCAAATATTAAACATTTATACTTGAAGTACTTCAAAGTAGAAGAAGTCTTATTTCGAATTTCGTAATTTATGGTTTGAAATTTGATAAGATTTGAAAAGTTTCTAAAAATAATTATTTTTATATAATTAAATAATTTAACGGAAATTATTTTGTGCGCTAATTACATAAAAAATTCAACACAATAACTTCAATTTATTTTTCACATTATGCTTGTTGGTTTATCATTGCAGCATCTATCAAGCGTCTCAACAAAAATCCAACAAGCATTCATACATTTTATCAATAAGCGAACAACGCTCACAAAGCTCCAAAACAAATTGCAGCATAGAAATACAGCGAAGAGATAAACCGAAATTCAAACAACAAAGCAAAGCAAAGCAAATCAAAGGCAACATCAATGACAACAACAACATCAGTGGAGACGAAGGCGGGGCAGTTGGTGGCAATTTCAATTGATATGAAGCAACAACAGCAACAATAACAATAACAAAGCCGCACAATTTATGACAGCCAAGCGCCACTATGACAGCACTAGCAGCAACAACAACAACAACAACAACAACAACAACAACAACAACAACAACAATAACAAACACAATCAAAAAGGTAGCAATAGCAACAAGAGCAATCGAAAGAGCAACAACAGCGACGGCGGCGGCGGCAGCGTGGCAAAGGCAATTAATAACTAATTGCTGTTGACTTAACTCGAAAGAGGAACGGCGTAAAATACAGATAGAAAGAAAGAGACAGACAGATAGACAGATAGACAGACAGTGTAAAACCAACATACAGCAGAACCACGCAAAGGCAACCAAACCGTTCCAAGGGTTACCAACTTTTGTGAAATTTTGTAAAAATAATTTTTTTATAATTTTTTTGTGCATTTTACTAAATGTTTTATAATTAACAACAAACTTTTTTTCGAAATTTATTTTTTAGTAATTAAATCATGCATAAAACTCACATCATATTATTAGCCCTCTGTCGGCAGAAAGGCATAACTGAGCAACGAATTTTTCAAAATTCGCAAAAAAATGGAAAAATTAAAAAGCGAAAATTGCTTTTGCGTATTTTAGAAACAAAATATCTTAAATTTTTGCAATAAAATGCCAAAATTCTGCCTACTAAGTAGATACTTATTTAATTTCTTAAGGGCATGGGCGTTAATTTTTAAATGTTTAACTTTTCTCGGGAATTTACTTTTGCAGCGAACAACATTTGTGAGGTTTTACTGTAAAGGTAAGACAGTCAGTCAGTCAATTAGACTGCTCTGCTAGTGTTTATTTTTCTTCTTCTTCTTCCCATTTTCATACAATTTCTTCAGCAAACAAAGTGCAGTGAGTTTTAAGCCGATTTTTGGGCTAAAGTGTCGTGTGTTGTTGGTTTTGGTAAGTCGCAGCATTGTTTGTCGTTGTTGCTGGCTGCATTGTAAGGCATGCGATGATTACATATACATATATGTATGTATATATAAATCTATGTCACTTGGTTAAATAATCAGCACGTCTAATTAATTAAGCGACGCAATGAAGAAGTCTTCAGCAGCTCAACTTTTTCACAACAGCACTTTTTCCTCTCACCAATTTAGGCATCTTCGTTTATGTTGCGTTTCTTGAATGCGCGTTTGCGCGCACTTTCGGCACCTACTCGCTGATGATGATGATAATGATGATGATGATGATGGCTGCGTTACTCATACGCCACCGGGTTACCTCATTTCAACAGCTGTCTCGGTTTTATGTCTTGTTTGGCTTTGCTTGTCTCTGTGACGCAAATGAAGCTGCGAATTATACGCTTATTGTTTATTGTAATTGTTGTTTGTTGTTATTATATATCGTTTTAATGTTTTATTGTTTCTGTCTCACTCACTCGCATACTCGCACAGTCTTTGTCTTTGTGTGGCACGAAACTTTAAAGCAAAGAAAATGAAAGTCTCAATTTTTGCAGACATCATGAAACACACACATACACACACACACACACATGCTGCTTTGCTTGCTTGCTTGTTGGAACGTAAAATTATTATTGCTGCTTTTGAAAAATTAAAGCGGAAATTACATAGTTAATGAATTTAAATATCATTTCCATATAGCGTATATGCATCATGCCTGCAGTCCGTCTCCCAACTCAACCCAACCCACCTCTCGTCTCAACTTCATGGCAGCGAATTGCATTGCGGTTGTTTGTATCTCTTGTTTGTTACACTTAAAAATATATGCAAACAAATATTGCACGCAATTATATGATTTTCATTTTCATTATTCAAACAGTAATCATAAAACAAAAGACTTAAGCAACGAACTTGACTTTGCAATAAGCAATAATTTCTATACAAACTAAACAAGTTTCCTCTTTGTAAATAAACATTATACGCTTTGTTTTTTTATTACTTCAAAAGAACATATTTTGAAATTTAACTCTGACATGACAAGAAAAATGAAGTAAAAAGCGACCAAATCGAATTCTGTATGCGGAATCGATATTTTTGATTTATGATGACAGTTTTAGTGTGTCTGTGATTTGCGTAACTAATTAATGTTTATTGTTGTGTTTTCAAATATTTTATGGTATTAAAATTATAATTGCCTGAAAACTTTCAAATAAATAATTAGTCAAGGCAAATGTGAAATATGTAGGGGTTAAAGAAGAAGAGTCTCATGCTGCACGCCCAAGCACATTTTTTTTTGTTATTCTTTCTTTCATGAAAATGTCGGTATTGTTATGCCTTTGTTGAAGGTTGTTTTTTGTTGTTTGTCACTTTAATTTGCTGCATGTCAGACATGTTTCAACGCGCATTTTGCCTTCGTTACGTTGACAGTTGCTGTATAAACGCAAACCATTCTAATGTGCTACACGACTTGCTTGCTACGCTGACCTTTCTTTGATTTTCGAAACAAAGGATTTGTTTTTTTTTTTGTTGAAATTCTCTTTAAAAAACAAAAACCAATTAAGATTTCGCAGAAATATAAAAATCTTTGGTAATAATTGTTTTATATTTTTAAGTGCTTCATATTTATAGTCATGTGCTATTAATTTCAACAGGCAAGTGACATTAATAAGACAAAGTGATAAAACAATTAGAAGTGATTATACGAAATTCTGTTATCTTTGTATTTATCAACAAGTTCTTATTAATTATTTAATAAACCTGTTGGTAGCTTCAAAAAAAGAATAAAGAACTTCAAGCCAATAATTAAAAACTATGACATTTTAGAGTAGCAGGCTAAGGTGATTCTCCAGAGTGATGGATGCCAAAAACACAAATTTGTTTTGCCATAAAATAATGCCTAATAAATGATAGGATATGATGATTTATTCACAATTTGAAGTTGATCCAGTGATATAACAGTTAGAAGATAATAAATAATCTGAGCTTGAATCGTTCTTGAAACTCTTGAAATGATTTTGTAAAAAATTTGGGTTTCAAACTGATCTCCAACATATCTCAAGAACGGCTAGACCGATCCAGTTAAATTTAAACACTTGACTAAACACATGCACGAACATCGAGTGGACTAGCAACATCTTCAAATTACTACTTCTTTTGTACCGAAAAACCCAATTTCGGAGTAGCTATCTTCAGCAGTTCATAACTAACGTTGTAATATAAAACATGTTTCTTGAAATATCTATAAATATTATAAACTGAAATTTCTATTTTTTCACGGGTCGTCAAAAACAATTTCCAACACTCTTTAAATTACAAACCGTCACATGGGAGAGCCCCCTTAATTTGGTATTTGCTTATATGAAGGCTAAGCGTATGATTCATGTATTACAAAAAGCCCAACTTGTCGAACAACTTCATCGATCGTTTATAATGCTAACGACTTGGCTGGCACAATAGAGAACATGAAATCAACAAGTCGATTAGCGATGCCGCAACGATTTGTGCAAAACAAAGTAATAAAAACTTTTGTTTGTAAAGAAACATCCTTTTCGACACGGTCAGCAACAGAGCTGCGCAACTGAGGTCATCAGCTTGAAATAAATCCTGGCCGATAAACCGAAACCACTTTGATATGCCATAGAAACATAACCGAAACAAGTTTCACTGAAGTGATAACTGTAAAATATTGAGTAAATTTCTTGCTTGCGACAAACTTGTTTCATGCTTTAGAAATTTATGTCATAGATTTTTATTAAATGATGATTTAAAGAAAAAAAAGTAAGCTTGTTTTTTGTTACTGTGAAGTTGCTAAGCGTATTAAAATTTAATTATTTGTTTATTTCGGTTTTTTTTATGAAGAACATTTATTGCGTAATAATATAATATTTTAAAGCAGTTTATTTGCATTAATTTCCTTAAAGCAAACAAAAGACTTAAGCAACGAACTTGAATTGGTTTAATGGGTGAAACGTTTGACACTTTTTTAATGCTCGCTAAAAATCATATATAATAAACATAACTGGAAAATGGTTTATTTATTTTGCTGAGCAACTTCCTTTATTGTACGTTCTGCTGTTAAAACCAAATAATTGCGACTAAATGATTAAAAAAAAACAAACAGATCATGGCAATGAAAAATGATTTTATAAAATAACAAAACCACAACAAAAAACCATTGTTTTGTTTGTTGAAGAATATAAGCAAAAACAACAAAAATGAACTATCATAACAAAGACAAAACAAACAGCAAAAAAAAAGTAACCAATAATGTTATTGTGCTGCAAGCAGAAAAACCAACCAAGTACAACAACAACAAGAAGAAGAAAAAAAAACGATACTTGAACTCATGTTTTTCTGCTTCAAGAAATAGAATATTAAGTTAAGAAGCACAAAGCGTAGAAGCAATGAAAACAGACCGCAGTGAAGATGTTGTTGTTGAGTCTTCGTTATTTGCCGCCGAAAAATGCTCGCTGAAGGTGATAAATCGTTCAATCGCATTTCAGGCAAAATTTGAAAAACCAACAGCAACAACAGCAACAACAACAAACAAAACAAATACAAGCAGCCTACAGCAGCAGCTGAACTGAAAAATGAAGTTGAAACTGTAAGAATTTTTTTCAGTTGTTTTCAGCGAAGTTGAAAACGTCAACGCTCCAAAATTGGTCTAACACAGGAAGAAGCTGCCATGACGGCCACTTTTTGTATAATTTGGCTTGTTTTTTTCTTATTTGCTTTGGTGTGATTGACTTCGACAATTGCTCATTAATGATTTAGAAACATCGGCAAAGTAATTCTAACGCACATTTTTAATGCTTCGTTTTTTGTATTTCAGCGACTTTGGCATTTTGTAAGCACTTTTTATTTCTGCCATTTAAATGTTGTTAATAATGACCAAAACAACGAATAAAACGCAACTTGAAACGACAATTGCATTTTCATATTATTTAAAGTTCAAGTTCGTTGCTTGAGTCTTTTGTAAGTTTCAATCAATGAACATTAAACGAAAAAAAAAAAACAAATCATGTTTAATAAAAAACGAATTTATTAATTTGTTTCATTATAAATAAGTTATGCTTTGGCCTTTTTAATGTTATGCATTTGCTAATTTATCTTATAAGCAGTTGGTTGTTGTCAATGAACATGATCATGATGATGATGATGAAGATGATATGCTGCTCAGCATTTATACACGCTTATGCGCCTTTAGAACATGAGCACGAAGCATAGCATAACAACAACAACAATGCTTATAATAAACAAGCAGTGGCGAGAAAAAAAAGCAGCAACAACAACAACAACAAATATTATTGTTAGAATGTGTTGAAATCATCAAATCGCATCAAGAAAACGTGTTCATTATTTACACTTCATTAATCACATAATAGACAAAAACAAATGCTAAAACAACAACAACAACAAACAAGCAAAAAAAACTTTAAGCGTTATTTGTTTGTTCTGTGTTGTTGTTATTGTAACAGTTTGGGAAACATTTATGGTTAAAAACAAAAAAAAAACAAGCTTATTTTTAGCGTACATGATCCCACGCTGCTCACGTCTCAAAGCAATGCGTTGCCCCTCGCAACAACAACAACAACAACAGCGCACACTTTTACTTTCCTCATGCATATTCCTGCGGCTATTCGATGTTGTTGTTGTTGTTGTGGCGAAATGAAACACGCACGCATTCATTCATAGCGTCATTCATACGAAGGCAAAGACAATTCAAACAGTCAAACAGACAGACAGATGGACTGAGAGACGGACTGAGCGACTCTCTAGTTAACGCATCATCGCCATTGTTGTAATTTGCTGCCTTGTTGGCTCAGCTCGACTCAACTCGTTTTGTGTTGTGTTGTTGCTGCGTTGCATGAATGACTTTCTTAATTTATTTGCCATTTCTTTGGGACGCATGTTGCCAATTGAAGTGTCGGCGGTTTTTTTTTTGCCATGCTGAGCGTTTGTTACCGCAGTGCGCTGTGATAAATAACTTGAAGGTGTTCACATTGCTTAACAATAGCAAAGAAATTGTTACAGTGAGGACACAAACCACTGGTGTTTGTCTAAAATTTCATTCTAACATGTCGTATGGCAAATTGTAAGTTTGTAAATTATTTTATAAACAAAGTGTTTTTTCAGCGACACAAAGCTGAACGCGTACGTCATAGCGTATGCATACTGTACTTCTTTTTCAGTGCGCTTTTTGGTGCAACATACAACATGCAACTTGCAGCATTTCTCAGCCATTTCTCAGTGTTGTCAACTTTAACCTCCTGCCACAGTTAAACGCCTCCGCGCAGTTGAGCTTCACTCTTACATTTCTTCGCATTTCGTTTGCACGTCTTTTTGTTGTTGCTGTTGTTGTTGTTGTTGTTGTTTTTGCAGCTGTTGCAGCGCCAAATTGATGTGAAAGAAGTTAAGTCGCACATTTGGTTTCATTTCGTTTTGTGACGTCTTCAACTTGTTTAGCAACAACAACAACAACAACAACAACAACAACAATGAATAGTTTTCTTATTTTACACTACAAAAAGGAGGTTAAACTGTAAAACCTTTTGACCTTTTTTCGTTAGCCTCATTTCCTAATTTCAAATATGCGCCACTTTCTGTGATTGGCTTGTCTTGTCTTCATTTCATTACACTTCGTTTTCTTTTTTATTTTTTCTTTGCTGAAGCGCTTATCTAACAAAAGCCTTTGAAAAAAGCCATGCATTACATAAAACAAACATGCGCTTATAAATATTCATGTTCATAGTGCGAAGTTCTTGTCTGCAAATGCAAAAACAAAAACAAAAACCAGAAAGGGTACTTTTTTGTGCTTTGCCGAAATTTTTATAATCTTGCAAGCGTTTTTCCAATAAAACTTATTGGAAACCGCTATTTTTATTTTTTTCTATAAGTTGCTAACGAAAAATAGGCGTAACCATGCCCATTTGCTAATTTGCCTTAAAGAAAGCAAACCAATTAAGCATTACTTCAACTAAAAGTCTCTGTTAGAGTGTTTATGCCATTTTTAAGTTTTTCTCAATGTGGGCGGTGCCACGCCTTTATGTCTGTTGCTTAGAAAACTTTGGAGTATAGACAAGTATTAATAAAAACACGTTATTACAAAGTTTGATCTTTTTAATCTCAAGAACAAAAAAACGCTTTCTAACAAAAACCTTATTTTTGAGCGATCCTGAGCGATCTATGGCAGCTATATGCTATAGTGATCCGAACAAGATAATTGTGTGTTGTACAATGCCTAAAACTCTAGGCAAAGTCTACACTGCAACAGACTTGTCTCGTCGTGCTGATCTGGAATATATATGTACTTTAGTTGGAGTTGTCTGCCACATGACAAAGTTAATATGCTCGCTTTGCAAGTATATGAAAACATCCTTGAACTGTGCCTCAATGCAGTTGCGGTTTGGCGCGCTTGCAACATAAAAACAAAAACAAACAAAAAACAAACAGAAATGAGCTTGTCTTTTCTAAGTATGAAGCAAACTGAGCAAAAATCCACAATTAAATTATTGTAATTCATAAGCAACGCGCAGCTGCTCATGACGCCGCCTGACAAACAATAATAATTTTTGCATCTTTTTAAACAATGAAATTTTGTAGTAATTGCAGCCGAAAAAAACCAACCCAAAAAAAAAACAAACAAAAACAAAATAAATAAAAATAATAATAAAAATGTTATACACAGAAGCGCAGCAGCCGTGAATATGCAAATTCTGCGTTTATTTTTTAGCCCAGCGAAAACCTTCTTGCATGCAAGTCAACCGACGTCAAGTGACTACACAAATTACGCTTCATTTTTTGTCTCTTTGGTTTTTATTAGACCCCAGTGAATTAATACCAACAGCAAGGAAGCTGAAGCCAACTCAGCGGCAAACTTAAATTAATCAAGCACAAAAAGTAGCATCATTTACAAAAGCGGCATTGGTCAAAGTTGTGTGTTGAAAATGATTAGTTTTATGATTGACGTTTTTTTGTTTTTGCAGAAGTTTTTAATAGCATTTTAAAATGTGTTAATGACTTCACAGATGCTGAGGAAAGAATGACAAAAAAACAGTCTTTGTGAAACTCTTCAACTTTCAAAGAATCACAACGCTTTTTATATATGAAGTAATAAGAAAAAGTTTATATCATCTTCGACGCGCATTTGGTTCATTGGCCTAGACAATGTTGTGCAATCAGTTTCGGGATCTTTTTGCAAATCAAAATGTGGTATTTATAGAAAGTGTAAAATTTTTAAAAATCTATAAAGCAATTGTTTTATTTTTTTTTTTAATTTTTTTCCTTAATTGTTATATTTATTGTTTCCTTATATTTGTTGCTTGCCAGCTTTCTTTTTTAACTTGCAACTTTCGCCGCTTTCCTGCGTGCAAGTTCGCTTTACTTATTGTAGTAGGACTGGCGTACGAAAAATCATGCTCAAAGGTCAAGCACGCCGATTTTGGCCAAAAAATGTTGAAGAGCAAGGCTGATTTACGCTATAGAAAAAATTTTGTTTGTCACTTGCCGCCAAATGCATTGCAAAGTTCAACGAAAACTTCTGCAAAACAAAAAGCCACAATCACTTGCATGACGAACTCAATTCATGTCAAAGACTTAACAAAGCCAAGAAAGATCAACAGAAAAATAACAAAAAAAAAAAAAATAAATGAAAATTATTACAACAAAAAAAAAAAACAACCGCAAATCAAATGAAACTGAAACCTTTAAGCAAAAAAAAATGTTAAAAAAAATTTGGACACGATGACATTTGCAACGGCCGTCAATACAACAAAAGCAATAAAACGCTTATAACAAAAAAAAAGAAGAAAAAAAAAAATGCAAATACAAAAAAATCACTGAAAACTTTAATCAAAAATTTTGTGAAAGGTTTCATTTGGCGAGAATGCGTAGCAGCGCGAAGGCTTCTTAGACAACTTCTGCGGCTTCGACTTGTGCATTTGACATTTCGAAATCGACGCATTAAATTTTGTAATTTATGGTTCAAGTAGCAAAAATGAAACGCGTGCGTTTATCAAAATGCTAAATCAGCTGAGCAGACTTAAGCCGAGCTGAGATGAGCTTAGCTGAGCGTTGCGTTTCTACTCACTTTTGAGCGGCAACATCCTGCGATGCGTTCGAGCGCTTGCGATCTTTGCAGGCGGCAAATGTATCTTTTTTTTCAGCTGCAAACTCGGTATTTTTTGTCGGCTTTGTTGTTGTTGTTTTTCGTGTCGTGTGTTGTAACTGCAACAAAATAAGTATGATGTCGATTTAACAGCGTTGTTACAATTTTTTGTTTTTTTTTTTAGATTTTTTTTCTTGGTATTTCTTTAAGAGTTTTTCGCGTGCATTTATGATTTGATTTTTCGTTGTTGTTGTTGTTTTTTTTTGCCTTCTAAAGTGAATGTTTGCTAATTTTTAATGCGCGGCAACACGTTTTTTTTTTTTGGATTTTTTCTACGATGATTTTTATATTTTCTGTTTTTTATGATTTTTTTGCTACAATTGTTTGAGCATGTGGAAAAACTACAAATTTTAATGACAGCGAAACAGACAAATTCTCATCAGCATGTGGCAATCATTAAGTGTTGAGTTAGCTCATGTTATGTTATTAATTTAGAAATGATAAGAAAAATCAAAATGGAAATTGGAAAAACAATTTTTTTTTTTTTTAATTAAGCATTAAAATTTATTTGTAGCATTTCACTTTTACTCAAACAATTTTATTAAATTAAATTTTTAGAATTTTTTATTTGCGATTAATTTTAAATTTAAATATTTAAAAACACAAGCGAAAATTTAATGTTTTAGCTTCTTTTATTTTGAAAGTATTTAACACATTTTTTGAAAAATTATTACACTTTGTAAAAATTGTGCACTTGAAGTTTATTTGACAAAAAATCTTTAGGAGGTAAATTTATATTACTTTTGAGCCGTACACCGTACGTTTTTTAGTTTTTGTTTAGCAGCAAACGTTAGATTTTTATATTATAAGTGAGGAGCACACCAAAACGAAGACGTCTTCACCCGAACGTTATTCACATTTGAATGTTTCATTTGGCAAATGCGGCAACCAACTTTAGTAGAGTTGCCTCTCAAACTGTTGCTTAGACGAAGCCAGCAGCGGGCACAGTCACCGACAATGGCAACAACAACCACAACAACAACAATAACAACAACAACTAAACAAAACATAGCAAACGCAAAACAAGTAATGATGGACAAGATCCAACAACGACAAAACCCACAACAACAACAACAACAACAGCACCAGCAATAACAATAGCAAAGACGTCAAAAAGCCGCATCAAACAAAAACAAAAACAACAACAAAACAACCGCTAAAGCGCAGACAAGCACAACAACTAAAACAACAACACTAAAGCAAACAGACTCAGCAGTGAATTGAAAGCATACTTTTCAATATTGAAAGCGATTGAATGACGACATAAAGCTCACAAAAACAACATTTCAAAGAAAGCTCTGCGCGCTTTACAGTTGCGAATGCCGGTTGTGCTTTTTAATGGTTTTTCTTTGCATAATTTGCAGGTTATGAGACCAGTTTTTTATGCATAAGCATATAATAGAATTTGTCTAAATTTATAGATGAAGTTATCCTAGATTTGCTATGAATTTGTGTGTGTTTTCAAACAAAAGATACGCAATACTTTTTAGAATGATTGAGAAATTCTTTGAACGAAAGACAAGAATGAGTAAGAAACCGAAACGAATGTTGGCTTCATCGCCCAACTGCCATTCAAGACAACTTTTTAAGCCGTATTAATTCTTGCTGTAACAAATTACTAATAATATTTGTTTGGCAACATTTCCTTGAATTTCTTTGTAGTCAAAAGCGACAATTGATTTTTGCCAAAAAACCGAAATTATATAATACGCAAAAAATCACTTAAAAATGTCAAACAAAAATTGCAATAAAAGTGACAAAAAATTGTCAAAATTGAAGCGTTAAAAATAACACACTAATTATTTTGTGTAATGTCAAAATACGCGACCAAAAAATGCAAAAACCCAATTCGCCAATTGTGCCAAATTGAACAATCAAACGAAAACGGCACAAACCAAAAACGCGCGGCACAAACGCGATTAAAAACGCGTTAAAGTGCGCGACGAACGCAAAGTGACGAAAAACTGGAAAAATGTTGTGTGTGACGCACTTGAATGACATTTGTTGGCGTCGGCAAGGGCAGTGGCAGCGGCAGGGGTGCCTACAGTCGGTTGCTGGGTCACAGCGAACGCGCAAATTAAAGATTTGCTACGCTGCGCGACTTTGTGCCTCAAAGCATTTAATGGCGATTTTTTTTTTTTTTTTTTGTGATTTTTTGATATTTTTTTTTGTTTTTGTAGCAAACCAAAAAGTGATGACAAGCGTGAGCGTTGAGCAGCAAACGTCAGTTTGACAGTGTTTGCATTTTGTGTTGCGATTTTCCTCAATCAAAATTGTTGTTGGTTGTTTATGATTGAGGCATGTTTGAAGCGTGATTGAGCGAGCGAGTGATTCCTGTTCGCTTGCTGCTGATGCGCCAAAATTGCATAACTCACCGTTTTGCTTGCTCGATGATTTGATTTTTGATTATTATTTCAGTTTTCCTGTTGCATGTTGTTTATGTGTGTTAAGCACAAAATAATATTCCCACGAATTAGCCAAGCCAAGCCGAGCCAAGCCGCACTTAAAAATAACTTGAAGTTTCACGTTCTTCAACAGTATCGTCATCATCAATAAAACGAACGAAAGCGACAACAAAAAAAAGTAGGAATGGGAAGCGGAATTAGCATTAGATTCTATTAATGCGGTAATCTAAGCAGAAGCGGCAGCAGCAGCAACAACGGTGGCATAGACATCGATATCGGCAGCAGCATCATCATCATCATCACCAGCAGCAATCAAAGCCAAGAAGAAGAAGCGTCGCTGTTAATCGCATTGGCAGCGCGATTGCCTCACACCAATGCCGCCAACGTCAGCGTCACTCGTGCGCACGACGCCACCGAACCAAACAGCATCGAGCACAAGAGTCTAAAACGAAAGACTGCAGCAACGAACTTGCCATGAATGTTTGACGTGCTTTTAATTTTTGTTCTTTCGCACATTGATTGCTCACATTTCGAGCGTCGCTTATTGCTTAATTTATTGTTGTTGTTGTTGTTGTTATTATTGTTTTTGGTACTCGTTTTGTTAGCCAAATGCGGCATGCAAATGACATTGAATTGCGCATTTAATGAATTGCTTTATTGATAGCCCGACAGCATTTTGTATTTAAGTAATTGAGCATTAAGCAATTACTTGCAATAATATTAAATTTGTTGGCATCTTTTCTATGAGCAATACACACATTTGTCAAGCATTTGAAAAGGCACAGCGGAAGTCTTTGCTGCTCAATGCTATTGATACATACAACGCTCATTGTCGCAACCAATGGCATTAATTGTGTTACTATTTTTGAAACTATAACTTTTCTATTACTTAACGTACAAACAAGCAAACAAAATGGGCGGTTAACAAAAGCCATGCGAAATTTAATAAAAATACACATTACACAAAACAAACAAAAGCGCGCGCACTAGCCTATTAAGCAACAGCCTCAAAAGGTCGTTTCGCAGCATTTAATGAAATGAAATGAAATAAAAAAGCAAGAGACGCTAACAATATCAACGACAAACACCAGAAACTGTGTCAGTGCAGTACTCTTTTTTTCTATGAAACAAAGCCAAATCAAAACCGTGCCCAAAAAGTGTCAACTCACCCTAGAAGAAGAGTGTAGCACAATTAAAGCGTTGTCTAACCTATATTTAACCCAAAACCATCCATCAAACAAATACAAAACGGTGAAGAAGTTGTAATTATTTTTGGCGCTTTAGCTTCGTTGCTTGACTAAAATGCACTACTAAAATACACACACACACACACACACACACACACACACACTGGCACAAACGGGCGCTGTAAATTGAAAAACAATTTGAATTTTGTTAGGTTTTTAACACCCATTTAAGAGTACTGCATATTGCAGCTATAAACAGTGCGTCACAGCTTAAATGGCACAGTCGCAGTCGGTTTAAATATAATAACACTTAAAATTCTTAGTGCAGAATAAAATAAGTGTTAACATCTCCAAAATTTGTTTACAGAAAAGGATGCACATTACAGCCAAAGAAACTCATTTAAAAAATTTTTCGAAATTGATTTTTTTTTGGCGTTTAATACGAAAACTTCGCTCTACCAAAAAAAAAAGTGTATTGGCATCGTTGTTTGAATAATACCTTCATGAGTCTACTGAGGATAAGCTGCCTGACAATTGCGGCTTTTGGATGGACGTTTAACACGGATTCATTTGACACATGACTGTAAGTTGAGGCATAGCTGGCTTAATGCAAATAAATTTCTCCCAGCGGGTCAGAGACGTATATTATACTTATTACTGAATTTTTGTAATATTATATGAAATTAATTTTTTTTGGGCTCTTGGTTTTTATTAATTATTATAGTATTTATTTATATTTTGTATTTAATTGTTATTTTTATATTTTATATATTACAATAACTTTAAATCATTCATAGCAGTACATTGTTATTAATAAATAAACAAATAAAAAAACTATGCGTTATGTACACCATTTAAGCTGTGAGGCACTGTATGTATGTGAGTGAGATTACCAAATCCAAAGCAATCGCGTTGCTTTGCGATGCAACAAAAGCGGCCACTAAAAGCAGAAGCTTTTGCTTGAGACAAAGGCAGAGGCGGCGACGGCGACGGCAGCAACTTGGTGGCGCTGCCATATAATTCATGCGATAATTATTATTAACCAGCAAGCGCGAAGAATAACAAAAGTTGCCGAAGTCGCCGAAGTGGCAAAGTCAGAGAGTCGAAACTACAAGAGTCGATCGCATAAGATTTGCATGGCAAAACGTGCGATTTTTGGCACTTCTGGGCAGAAGACGCAACCGAATAAAAAAACGTGCAACATGTTGCACCTAATATTTTGTCGCGCATGCTGTCAACATGTGCAGCACCGCGCTCAGGCAGTCAGACGCTCTGTCAGTCATCGAGTGACTTGGTAGACCACCATCGGCGCATGAGAATCCATTCTATCTCGAGCTCTATTGCTCATGCCAGCAGGCAACCTCATTCATTCATTCTTACATGTTGCTACTACCGTTGTTGCATTGTGGCAAGTTGGCTTTCCAGCTAAGCTTGTTTTGTGGATTTTTAGTTCAATGCGCCGGCAATTTGTTGATCTTATTGTTCAACAACAATTTTTGTTGTTGTGTTTTTTTTTTTTTTGGAATTTTTTTACTTCTTGCACATCTTTAAAAATTAAATTGCAATTTGCTTTGTCGTGCAAATAACTGTAATTAATGTTTGGCTGGGCAAGTCTCAGTGCAGCGTAGTGCAAAGAAGTTGCCGAAAGACTAAAAATATACCAATTTTCATTTTAAAATCGTCTGCTTCTTTTTTGGTTTCTTGTTCCTGTAAGTAGTTTGAGGTTAGGTTGAGCGTTGAACGTTGAGTTGCTGGGGTTAAGCGTAGCAAACTAATGCATTGTGTGGCACAAACGAAATATCTTCTGTAATCCACTTTGGCTTCAACTAAAAACAAAGATTTTAATTGCTGTTGTTGTTGTTTGTGGCATATCTTTTGTCTGTCGGCTTCGACAACATTTGCAATTTTTGCTAGTCTTTGTAGATGTTATCGTATAACATACCAAAAATTTGCCATAATTAATTGACTTCAATTTTCGCTACGACATGTCATACGTTTTAAAGCTTTTTAATGATTTCAAATGCCGCCAGCAAATAATCAACATTTTTTCGGCTCTTCATTGAATGTTCAGCCCCGCATTTGTCAAGATGAATGTGCGTGATAATATTCGAACATCGCTTGAAGTATTTCGGCTGTGACAAGTTCATCAATAATAGGAATTTGTTTTCCTGTATGATGCTTTTTCTGGCTTCAAAGATACAAGATACAGCTTGTGACAAATCTAGTCTAACGACCTTCAACCGACAATTCTATTTAAGAAATGTTAAGATTGCTGTTAATAGTTTTTTTAATAGAAAAGTAAATAGGCTTGAACCCCGACGTACGCACCAAAAGATCAGCTATTAAAAAGCTATTTACTAATAGTATAAAAACAGCTGTGCTCAATGCGATAAGTTGTAAGAATGGATTTCTTTTTATAAGTCTTTTTTAAATGTGTTTGGCATTTCCGATTGAACTTTATAATTATCCTATTCAAGTTCTTTTCTCTACCTGCAAAGTGAAGTAAATATTACTCACCCATGCATTTGAACTGTTTTGGGAACACAATTTGTTTCACCAAACAAAACAAATCATTAATGACAGCAAAGTGACTCAATGCATAAAATATGCGATTTTTGTTTGGCTTTGTTCCAGAACAAAAAGCGTTTGAAAAGCAAATTTTATAAAACTTGTATAAGATCATGCACACATAAGCGCTACACATAAATTTTGTCACCGATGCTGATTGGCGTTAATCGAGAGTAACTGAAATCAATTATTGATTAGAATTTATGGCAATGAAATCACAAGCAGCAAAAAGAAAAAAATAAATGTAAGTCAACTCAACAGACGAGTTGTGCTAAAACAAACGACAAAAGTCAAGCGATTGCCTTCATGTCCAGCGGCCACCTTCAAGGGGTCGCGACACTCGACTTCAAGTCGCCTTTCGTCGGCGCTCTAAAATAGTACATGGCAAACGATTTTACAACGTTGTAATATTCTATTTTTCGCTTTTATTGTTTTCCACTCGTCTTAACTTCTCTATTGTGCGCCGTTTAACAAGACAAGCGTACAAAACTAAAACTGCAGGGCACATGACCTTTGACCGCGCATAGCCAACTGTCATAGATAGACAGTAGATGTTGCTGCTGCTGCTGCTCGTTGTTGCGGCTTTGGCTTTTCAATGGAATCGCGCGATCGACAAGACCAAAAATTTGTATAAATTTAATGCGATTTATGTAATATTCAAGAAGTGAGAGAGCAAAGCATGCTGGTAGGTGGGTAGCCAAGCAGACAACCAGTCAGCCAGTCAGTCTGCCTGTCAGCAGAGGAATCTGCACGTCATTGGCTTGTAAACGGAAAAACTACAACAAATTTAGCGATCCTACTGGGAGCACACACAGCACAGACAAAGACTTGGACACACCGACTTATCACTACACTATACTCGGTTGATTTCAGCCTCTTTAACTGTGCTCAACTGGTATGAAAAGCAGTCATGGTATAAGAAGTGAGATGTTCGACTGTTCGGTAATATATAAAAGCCTCCTAACTGTATATTTGGAATCTCAATTAAAATACGTTAAGTGATCTCAATATTAATGACACTTTATTCGTGATTCCAAACTCGATAGATTTTTCATAATGTTTAAAAGAAAGTATAAGTGATTAATTAAAATTGTCACGATTTAATTATTATTATTATTTCACGATATAAGTTAAAGCAAGAAGGAAGTGGCTCTTTTTTAGTGTTGAACAGTTCCTTTTTGGGGGAGTAGAAGCAACTTTGATTAGGGCTGCCACATATATAATCAACGATGAAAGTTACATGATTTCTGTTGCCGCGCATCATCAACTTGCGCCTGCCGCCTCTACAAACCCAATGTACTCATTTAACAATATGTGCGTAGGGTATATAAAACAGTGCCGTCGACAAGATAATAACTTGATCATTTTTAAAATCATTTATTGTGACACGATCAAAACGCTCGTCTTGACTCATTGTAGGCAGTCTCGAGTCTCGAATGCTGCCATGAATCAAGTCTGCAGCTAAAGGAAGAAGCTTCGAAAATGTTGAAATGCTAATCACTTATTTTTTTTTTTTAGCTGGTTATGTTTTCACCTTTGCTTTTCACTTTACCTCGACAGCTAATTGAGCTAATAATTCGGCTGGGAATATGTTTGGCTTGTGTATTTAGACGAGTGATATGAAACAGACAAACATGGCGCTCAAAATTTCACGGCACTTCGAAATAATTTAGTTGATGGTTCAATTATCTATGAGCATGCACAACATTGTAAAATTGTGGGATTTACATTTATATGCGCTATAAAAAACCCCAATGCTCAAGGTGTGCAAGCTGTGATAACGCTTTAACCCTATGCTGTGCGACTGAAAATGATTTGTATGAGCAATTTTGTGCATGCTTATTAGGTAAGGTTATGCGATGAAAATTTACTATCAACACAAATATTTTAAGTTCTTCTAATAACAAAGCATACAACAAAAGCAAAAGTCGATAAGGTGCAATCGACTTGTTTTGTCTGCAGTCAAGACAAACTGGCGCCAAGACTTCTTCGAAATAGTATAATTATAGAACTTGGGTAAATCCAACAAAATAATAATAATGCGTTGCGCAAATGATTTCCCGGTACTTCAAATTCTAATTGCCTACGTGTGAAATCACTCTTTGGCATTGTTTGACACAAATCAATTTTGATAATCGCGTACGTGAACACTCGAAAGCGATTATAAATTGCTTATCGCACCTAAGCCATTCAAATCAATGACAAACGCTGGTGCATTTATAGCCTTTTGCGCTGCTCAGGTGTTAAGACTGCTCAAAAACGTTTTAGTTTTGTTTTTGCGCACAGTTAAGTAAACGCGAAACGAAACTGAAAACGAAAAAGAGACCGCTGGCGTTCATCTCGCATGCTCTGTGGAACGGGCGACGAGCGGCCTAATCTTATCTAAGAACGCCTATGAAGTAACTACCGAACAAGCGCTAACAAACATGTCGTGGCGATAAAAAGCCAAGTGTAATGTAACATACAATTTAGTCAACGTTCGACACGCGTATCATTAGTGAACATTCGCGAGCTGTGACAATCGTTGACATAACATTTATTTCAAATTATTAATTATTATTAATTTATTTATAAAACTTTAGTCAAGTCATTTGTTTATAAACACAACGATTATTGTTCGATCAAATCTATAAACACAACAAGATGGTGCAACCTGCAACCGCCGCTGTGGCACAACAGAAAGAGAAGGTTTCGGTTTTGAGCAAACGATTTCGCTTTCAAATCATTGCCACCATGGCAGGTGCGTAAGGGCAGGGGTGTGAAGTAGGTGCGCGCTTCATTTTCATACTGACTTCATTCACAGTGCACATCATAACCTTCACACATGGCGTTGGCGTCGGCTGGACTTCGCCCTCGCTGCGGCTCCTGCAATCGGACGATTCGCCATTTGGCGCGCCAGTCACGGTCAATCAGGCCTCATGGATTGGCTCGATGATTGGCCTAGGCTCCATGTCAGGCAACATACTATTCGGTTTTCTCTTGGATCGCATTGGACGCAAATGGTGCATGAATCTTATTGCGATACCAAATATGGTAAACGTTACCGTTAAAGCGGAAAGTATCTTCAATCTTAAATAACACTTTCGCACTTTAGCTTTATTGGATTTTGATTTACTGCTCGCAAAATGTTGCTTATCTGTATGCCGGTCGCTTCTGCGCGGGTCTCACCGGCGGCGGTTCCTACGTCGTCGTGCCCATATTCATCGGCGAGATCGCAGATACGAGGTGAGTGTGCTACAAGCAAAATCATGCATAAATCTCAATTAACTTAACTTAAGACAACAACAACAAGCCATAAATAATATTACAACTAAGTAACGTAATCAGTGAACAATTCTTAAACAATGATGAGCAGACGTTTTTTGCAATCTTATCGGCCGGCTGGTGTAATTAACTCATGTTTCACTGATAGCCAAACTTAAAGTAAACTTGTAAAATAATAAAAAAAAAAACGCATTTAAATTAACCAAAGCAAAATTCATTTGTTGTTATAAAAAGATTCGACACTCAAAAATATATGGTTTTACTCGCCCTTATAGCATACGCGGCGCGCTCTCGTCGTTCGCCATGTTCTACGTTGGCTTTGGCATGATTATCGGCATGACGAGCGCCACCTTTCTCTCCTACCGTTTGATGCCATGCATAATTATTGCGCTGCCGATACTTTTCCTGCTCGCGATCTTCGGTCTGAAGGACACGCCGCAGTATTTTCTCAAGCGTGGCCGCTTGGCAGATGCCGAGCAGTCGTATCGTTTCTACAAGAATATGCCACAGCGTGAGTCGTCCGAAATCACGGTGGTGGAGACAGCGCAACAGCTCGCGGATAAAGCGGAATTTGAGACATTCAAAGGACAGATACTGAAAGGCGGCAGCGCGCAGGCCGTGAAGGCGGCGGACTTTGGTATGCCATATCAATCAAGCCTCAGTTGAAGCTAAACTAATCAAAACTCTCCTCACACACAGTCACGCCCGAAGCGCTGAAGACATTTGGCATTATACTCGTGCTAATGATCACCAATCAATTCTCGGGCAGCTTCGCCATATTCAATTACACGTCGCACATCTTTGCGGAGTTGGGCAACAAAATGGAGCCGAATATATGCACCATCATTGTGGCCAGCGCACAGATACTGGGCACATGTTGCACCATCTTGCTCGTCGATCGCTTTGGACGTCGTTTTCTCTTTCTCATCTCCGTGGCCGGCATGGGCTTGGGCATGCTGGGCATCGGTTTGTTCAAACAATACGCATCCGAGGCGTTCTTTGACAAATACGATTGGCTGCCATTGTTGCTGCTGTGCCTTGTGGCATTTGTTGCGGCAATTGGCGTCATTTCGCTCATATTTGTCATCATTGTGGAGTTGTTGCCGGCAAAGGTAAAATTATATCCAAAAAAAGAAGTGGTTACTTTAATCTTATATTCTCAACTCAACAGATACGTTCGCTGGGCACTTCCTTTAGCATGACCACACTGAGCTTTCTTATCTTCTGCTCGCTCAAGATATATCCCACCTTAATCTTCGACTTAGGCCTGTCGATGACCATGTACATTTCAACAGGCTTCTGCTGTTTCGGCTTCATTGTGCTCGGACTCTTTCTGCCCGAAACCAAAGGCAAATCGATGGCGCATTAGTCTCTCATGCAGTTGGACACAACACCTTAATTGTTAAGTAGTCACAAAGCACATCATAAAACGGTCATCAACAACAAGCAACAACGCACCACTGACGTTTGCCTGCCACTGTCAGTCCGCTGGCCCGAGTCGTCAGTCTGACAGCTCAATGAAAGACCGCTCGAAAGCAACGCTGTGAAAAGTTGCAATTTTCCAGGCTGTGTTCGTTACATAAATCCAGCACGACTCGTCGGTGGCGCATCCTGACCTATTGCACTTTTGCCAATAGGCCGCAAGCTAAAAAAAGAAAACAAAAACTAAACTAAAGAAACATTGTTGCATGACAACGAACCACAAAAATGAGACAACAAGTAAAAGTATCTAAGGAAAGCATTTCCTTTTCGATTTTGCTTTTCTATTGAAACTCTTTTTTGGCTTCAACTTTAAGTTACTTCGAAACTATTAATTTTCTGTAAAGAATCTCGAGATTTCATCTTTTGTGTAATTTGACCGTTTTATCGCTTCCTGAAGCCAAACTCGGTTTTTTTCAAATAATTGAGGCCGCAAACGAAATGGAAATGAAATGACAGCAAATTGGAGCATTTCAATGTGCAAACAATAAAGTTAAATAAATAAAATTTTAGGTATTATGAAATTAATTTCATCATCATCATCATCATCATGATCATCAACAGCTACACAAATGAACATAATCGTCATCATTACTCATGCGCACACATTCGAAAATAATTTATTTATTGTAACAAACAATGACACAAAATAAATCGAGAAACAATTTTTGTATTAAAAATGAAAAGAAAAAGAAAAAAAAACTACCGAACATTTGCCTTTCTTTATCATTAACAAAACATCATAGGGTGAGGTCTTTCAGCCAAAAAAAAAAAACTGAAAATAAACGCGCTAATTGTGAATTATGGCAGCAACATCCGTCCTAAGCAACAACCAACAAAAGCTCAGACGATTTTCATTTTGACATTTTGGTAGCAGCAACGCAAATTGTAAGGCCCGCAGACAATAAATGAGGCTGCCTCAGACTACCGAAGACCCAAACACTTTCTGTATGAAGAAGAAAGGCATAGAAATAAAGATCGATTACGCGCAGAGTCGTGACTTTGAATGGGGTGAATTTTTTACTTTAAATTTATTAACAACTTTTTATAATAACAATTTGCCTTTTTAGCTGAGAACAGTGAAAAAGTATAAGCAAAATAATTCCTTTACTTCTGAAGACGTTAAATAAATCTTTTAACTTAAAAAAAATGTGCCACACTTTATGTTTAGAATTATTAGTATAGAAATAAAGATGTGATCCAGAACACTAAAAATATTTTTTTCAATATTTTTTAGATTTTTTTCTTAATATTCAGTATTGATTTCTCTTTAGTCTGTTGAGCCGACTTTCCGAAAAATTAAGGAAGTCAATAAAAAAAATTGTTTTTCGTTATAAATTTTATATTTCAATTAATTTTATAAAATGTTTAAATTAAAATAACCAAAATCTAGCTCAACAGACTGTAGAAAAAATAATGCCGAGCATCAAAAATATTATTATTATATTATTGGTTGTAAGTAACCCCTTAACGCAGAGCAACAACTTTAAATCGCATGCATTACTACGCCACTGTTTAAATAGCCCGCATAACCGCAAGACAATTCCGTCCCGAAGGTATAACAATTGCTGCAGCATATGATAAACGAAATCCGCAATTGTCTGTTTGCACTTCGAATTGTTCGTTCGTATTCAATCGCATCGCATTCAATTTGGCATGGCGTGGCGTGGCGTCTCTTGGGGTCGACTTCTGCCACAGACGCTACCGCTGCTGACGCGCCTGCTGGGTCCGTTGCTGTTGTTGTTGTTGTTTTCGTTACGATTGCGGCTGCTTGATTTATTTTGTTTGCTCTTGCCAAAAATATGCCACCAACGCCACAACAATTTCGCTTGCCGCTGCACAATGGCTTGCAGATCACTTCCGCTTCTTCACCGCATACGTTTTCGTAAGCTAAAACAGAAAATTCATTTCAATTTGACTACACATGACAACGAATGCACTACGAACGGCATGAAAACGCGTGCTAACGAAGCGCTTAGTAGCGACATTTGCCTGAGGTGCGCTTAAATGAGGCGTCTTTAAGTAGGCACAGTGGCGGTTTGGCGACGAAAGGTGTCAAGGCCATAGGTGATGAGGCTGGTATTTTTCTACGATCGAGCTTAAGAAGCGCTAGCCAAAAAGCTATGGAAAGCCGTCGCAAATTACATGGGCCAACTATCATTTACAACTAATAGCTCTACTAAGCGCGTGTCCAGCCAAATCTTACCAAAACTCACCTATGTAAAGGGGGATTTCATTGAAATTGTCATGTCAACTTTATAGTCCAATAATTTAATAATTATTTCAACAAAATTCATCAAAGCCAGACCAATACTCACTCACCAAGTGCTCTCGGATTTCAAGAACAACAGCTCACGCAATTCATGTACATGCCCGCAAGCCGCACCTGGTCAACTGAACTGCTGACCGATTTTCTTCATATTAAATAAACCCACTTCGTTAGTTTACACATAATTCGATACTTAACGAACATATAATGCCACATGTGGTCAGCTCGTGGTATCATGGTATCTTCATCAGCAAACGCGGCAATTGAGTTGAGGCGCACTTGAGGTGTTGCTTAATTACAATTAAAGTAATATTTATAAGGAGAAGGGCGATACAAATTGTACGTTTCTCATACAACATTTGATTGGATTGCTTTGCAAGTTGAGTTCGGTTGAGTTAAACATTTGTGGCTGGCTTGCAATTGGCAGCTTGATTAAGTTGCGTTATTAACTTTTGATTGCGCTTCACTACAACAATTTGTTACTGCATTAAATGTGTTTATATGCGTGTACAATTTGGAAAGCGATTTTCACTCAACGACAACTGAAAAAAAGATAGAAAAATACTTTGGTCTGCAGCAATTTCAATGCAATGCATTTTCGGTGCAAATATTTGCCATGTTTTGCTGAAGACGTGATTTCCGGAAGTTTGTTTAACTTTATAAGCAAAACATTTTTGTAGGTGCGCAGTGGAAATTTCGCCCCCGACATTGTTCGAAAGTCGTGTTGCGGCAGCTGTTCCACTGCTGAGTTATCCTGTCATGCGCTTCTCTTAGCCTTTGTGTGTTTTTGTTTTATAATCGCATTTACAATCAACGCCGTTGTAAACAAAACAAAAGACAAAAAAAATAAAATAAAATTGTATTAAAAAAAAATATATAATAAAACTAACGTAGCACAAAAAATATCAATTTAACGTGACAAAATTACACGTATCTGCGTTAAGTAATCTATGTGCGGTTGAAGGTTCACGTTGCCGCTTTAATTTACACTAAGAAATGTTATATTCAAAAGTTGACTTCAGCGCACAAAAATGGTTTTTCTCAACGGCCAATTACTAAAAAATCACTTTACGGCAGTCATGTTGGCCCAAGGTGCCAACAGCAACAACAACAACAATCGCCCCACATGACATTTTGTGTTGTTGGCACTCACATTTTATGCAGCTTGATAAAATTACATGTTGAAAAAAAACCGAAAGGAAGATCTCGACGACATAGAAATTAGACAAATTTTTGCACAAACACCTGCCACATTTTTCGCATTGTCTCGCCGACAGACGGACGGCAAACACTTTGCGCGTGAGTCGCGCTACGTGTGGCAACGTGAGTGAGCGCCTGAGTGAATGAATCAGTGACTTCCTGATGCGCTCGCTATGCATTGTTACAAAAATTTTTTATTCATTTATTTATAGACTTTTTTTCGTTTTATTGCTGTTGTTGTTGTTGCAGTAGCAAGCAAAATGTGTTAAAAATTAGCAACGCGCATTATAACAACCCGCTCATACAGTCAACCAAAAACGAAAGACTTAAGTAACGAACTTTAAATGTTTCAAGCATATTATTATAAATGAATTGTGTTTTGCTTTCAAGTGCGCCAAAAACAGCAATCATTAACACAAAAATGTTCAATTCATTGATTATTGATTTCATACTGTCGCACTTCTGCTGCCAATTTAGCATAATCACACAATTTATTACAGTTTCCGTTTTGAATTTTTTGTTCTGTTGTTATTTTTACCGTACAATTCTCATAGTTTATACAAACCAGATACAATAGGCGCATAGACGACCCTGTCGGACCACTTTGCGTTGACCTTTTAATTAATCATCACAAAATTTATTTGACTTTTCCAGTCCGGCAGTTTAGTCTTATGTATTTTTTCGGTAGCAATCTTAAAGTGTTGTTTGGATTTTTCAAAGATTTTTTTTATTTTTATATATTTGAATTTATTATTTGCCTAACGCGATTTTCACACCACGACAGGTTTTTGAACTTCAGCTGCTGTTTTAATTTATGCATGCAAATCGTAATACAAAACTTCATCTGCATAATAATGAATGTCTTTCGATTTTGTATTAAGTTGACCAACATTTTCAATCAACTGAGTTCAATAAACTTAACTCGATCTCTGTTAATAAAGTCAATTTCATACTCATTAGCTTGAAGCTCATTAAGACAGCAACTATCAAAATTTACATATGACAAATCAGCAACAAATTTTTGTACACAAAAACAAGCAACAACAACATCGCCCAAAAGCCCTCATCCATTAAGTGCTTGAAAAACGTGTGAAAATTATGAAATTGCATTTTATGCCTTGCCGAATGCAAATCGGCATGTGAGTCAAATGCTTAGAAGTTGACTGAAAAAGCGCTTAGCCGACTTTTTAAGCTGCCAAGTCTGACGGAAGCGTCGAGTTTTGTTGCTTTTTGTCAAGCTTCTGTGAATGAGGCGCGTTTTTCATCTTGCAGTTTTCGTACATGACTTACTTTATGACATACAGTAAACATAAAACCAAAAAAAAACAATTCACTTTGGCTAATTAGTGCATTTCATATCGTCAGACTTTCTTAGACATTATCAACAGCATAAAATTAGACTTTTACGGCGATGCTCTCAGCCATTGACAAACATTTGCCTGAGTCATAAAGCAGTTGAGAAAGCATTTTAATTGAAGTCTAAAAGTCTTCCGCACTTTTTACTACTTTTCCTAATATATTTATTTTTTTTATAAAAGTAAAATTTAATATTTGCGTAAGAGGAACTTTTGTTAAGCTGAGCACGCTTTAAGATCAAGTCATAAAGCCTTATAGCGTGTTGTTGTTTGGTAAAGCCTACACTGCCTTGATATTTATTTGCTTAGTTGCTCGATTGAACCTGACTTCTAATAGTTGAATGAACTTGTATTTCGCGCTGATTAAAAACTGCTTGCACAAATTTTCGCACTGAGATGCAAAGCAAAAACGTCAAGCAAGCAGATTTTCTGACTTGCCAAGTAATCATAATCACAGTAATATAGTGGATTATTGATGCCCTATTCGGGTATAAAAGTGAGCGCATGATCCGTCATTGGTATAGTAAAAAATGAAGGCTTATATTATTTCGACGCTACTGTTGGGCTCGCTGCTGCTGCTGCTGTCAACGACGCCAACGCAGGCCCAGTTCTATGGCGGTGGCGGTAGTAGCCCCTATGGTGGTCCCTATGGCGGTGGCGGTGGTGGACCCTATGGCGGCGGCGGTGGTGGTGCTGGACCCTATGGCGGCGGTGGTGGTGACAGTGGCTCATTTGGTGGTGGTGGTAGTATTCCTAATGGCAACCCCTATGGCGGTGGTGGTGGCTCATCTGGCGGTGGTGGTAGTTATCCTAATGGTAACCCCTATGGCGGTGGTGGTGGCTCATCTGGCGGTGGTGGTAGTTATCCTAATGGCAACCCATATGGTGGACGCGGCGGCAATGGCGGCGGCGGAGGTAGCGCCCCCTATGGCAGACACGGCGCACTGGGTTTTTAAACTTATGGCGACACGACTTTTATTTTTCTACAATGAACTAAATAAATTCAAATCTAATTTATAGATTAACACATCAATTATTGTTTTACTTGGGTTCATTGCCAAAGTGGACGTAAACCGATACTTGACTATGAATCTTAAGCCTGAACATGCAAGAGAACAAAGGCAGTCAACTCTCATTGACTTGTCCAGAAGTACCAAAAAAAGTATGCCACACAATTCGCAACTCTTATACGTCCTTTTGAAAGAGGTTAATTTCAAGGCAAGATCAAGAACAAGGGGTCTTTCTTATCGTTCGTTTCTTCTTGAAAGGAGCGTGTAAGGGAACTATCATTGAGAAAGCGATCACTCATATGCCAAATACCATTTGAATTGTAAGATTTAGTAAGCACATTTACCTTCACCTATCAATCAGGCGGGAGCCGATTTTTCAGGCCTGAAAAGTTCCATTGGATTGACTTCTTCAACGCATCAATTATATTCATACATTATAAGGTCGAACATGTCTGAAAACTTTATAAAATGTTAAACACGTAAAGAGTATGAAGTGTTGGTCCTTAAAATTGCCACTGAACAGGGCAGAAGTCTCAAAGAACTCTAATCATTAAAATTTTTATTCAACGATAATAAAGAAAGACAGAACTGATTTTGTTTTTAATTCTTTATCAAATAAAGAACAATTTTTATTCAATAGGTTTGTGTTTTATTATTTGCTATTGACAACATGCACACAATCCTCTGCTTTGAGATATCTATTGTGTGGAGCTCACTTGCCACCACCACCGCCGCCGCCACCACCGCCACCGAGCCAGCCACCACCGCCGCCGCCGCCACCACCGCCTTGTGGTTCAGGATTCGGTTCTGGCGTAGCTGTAAATTAGAAGAGGAATAAAATTTAGTACAGTTCGAGAACCAAGCGCCAGCCCTCGTTCCGAGGGTGCCGTTGAACACTCACCAGTTGCCAAAGCCAGCAGCGCCAGCACAAAGCCGAGGTAAGCGTATATTTTCATAGTTGCTTAGTTAGTTAAACGAACAGAATTGTTCTGATGCTGCAATCACAAATCGCACCGCTTTTTATAGTCGAATGCGCACTATTTGCAAACCACATGTGCCGTTTCTGCTTATCGCTTTGCTTGAATTTCCCTGAGACGTATTTCTCAGAATTTGAAACGGTGATATGAAATGTCAGTGCATCGACAAGCAAGTCATTTTTTATTAACTCGCTGAACCGCCAATTAGTTACACTTAATTGTGTCGTAAATAAAGTGCATTTGTTTGTGCAAAGTCACCTTGGGTCTTGGAACGGCGCCCTATTTTGGTATAAAAGTGAGTGCATGACGGTCGCCCACTGTCATTAGAATCGTGTGAAAATGCGAGCTTACTTTATTTCTACACTGTTGTTGGCCTCGTTGCTGCTGCTGCTGATGGCAGTGACGCCGTTACAGGCGCAATACTATGGCGGTGGCGGTCCCTATGGTGGCGGCGGTGGCGGACCGCCAGGACGTGGTGGTGGCGGCGGTGGTCTGTTTGGCGGCGGCGGTGGAGGCGGTGGTCCTGAAGGTGGTGGTGGCGGCGGTGGTGGACCCAATGGCGGTGGTGGCGGTGGACCGTATGGTGGTGGTGGCGGTAGCTTTGGCGGTGGCGGTGGTGGTTGGCCTGGTGGACGCGGTGGTGACGGTGGTGGTCCGTATGGTGGACGTGGTGGTGACGGTGGTGGTCTCTTCGGCGGCGGCGGTGGTGGTGGACCTATTGGACCGGGCGGCTACGGTGGTGGCGGCCGTGGTGGTGATGGCGGCCGGCTTACGGGCGGTGGTGGTGGTGGTGGCGGTCCTTATGGCCTGCCAGGTCTACCAGGCTATTAAACTTGTTACATCTTATGCTTGTAAGCTTAATAAAGTCAAATTGAATTTTCAAATACGGATAACGGATTTGCATATCGTTTTACGTTAGTTCGTTGGCAGAGCGCTTGAACGCATTGCAATTATTACAACTCGGCAAAAACCTGTTCTGAATACTCTATTAGATAAAATAAACAGTAAATAAAACCGCATTAAAGTTTATTATACTTGTAGAATTTATATCTTATTTGCTCGCATCAAATACAAAAACATTTCAATAAAGATATCATTATAAAAAATAGTTATAGTTGACAGATAGTTCAATGTACCGAACAAACACATTAGTCAGAGCATTGCTTCAGATAAGAAATCTTACAAAGTTACGTTCATATTTAGAAGCTACCTTGTACATATATTTGCAAATTGCGTCTTGAACTTTGCCGCCCTTTGCTGGTAATCAGATTGACTTTGACTCATCTATCAACAAGCCGATTTCTAAATGTAAGCGCGCTCTATTTTTACACAGATCCGCATTCATCAATAAAATTCTTGTCAAATCCACCTTGGCACACTTGCAACAGACGAAATAATCTTCACCCCATTTCTGCAAAATAACATAAATCGGCTGAGAAACAGACGCATGAGGTTATTAAAAGGCAATCAACTATAAACGATTGAAATGAAAAGCGCTTTTCGATTATTTACAGACATGAACTTTATTAGGAGCGCGTACAAGTCGCTAGCACAAATAATGATCTTATGAGAGAAGCCTTTAGATAAACCAACTATATTTATTTGTAAAGCTATATGAGTTTCTCATAGTAATCAAAGTTAGAAAAATCATAACAATACATGAATGTATAAGTTTATACTATTTATATGACCTTCGCTTACAACGGGTTTTTCGACACAAACATTTCTGAGAACCGAGAACTGTTTACGTGAGACGCATTAGACGATCGGGAGCCGGTAACGCATCATTGCACAAATAAACAACAAAACATTAATATAGTTTATTTAATAGTTTATTCGCATTCACTTGACACTTAAGAATCGATTAATTCTTTAGCGTATTCAAAATTCCTAGAAATGCAATAATCTAAGGTAATCCAGAGTTCGAGACACAACACACGAAACAAAATGAAAATTTCTGATGGAGCAAAGCACTCCTAAAAGTGCGAGAGGTCAGGACTGTTTACTTAATTTGTTTTTCAAATTCCTTGAAGTAATTTATATATAAATTATAAATTTTTTATAATTCAATTTGAAATTTGCCTCAAATTATGTTATATGGATGTTTTCGAAAGCAGTCATGAAACTTATCAGCGCTTTTCGATTATTTACAGACATGAACTTTATAAGGAACAAGTCGCTAGTACAAATAATGATCTTATGAGGGAAGCCTTTAAGTAAACCAAAAATATTTATTTGTAAAGCTATATGAGTTTCTCATAGTAATCAAAGTACTAAAATATTAGATTTGTTCTCGTTATTTTACCTTGAGAGCTGACATTCGCTTATTTAATATAATCGTGCTAGAATAATTTTTAAATTTCTGCAAAGTGTTTTTTTTAATTTTTTCCTATTCCATACAACAGCAAAAAAATAGAAAGACAAATTTTTTTTTTTTTATTCTTTAAATTAATAAAGAATAATTTTTATTTAATAATTTTTTTGTATCATTTGCTCATAACAAATATCAAACGGTCGCAAAGGGTCTTTGAGGTATTTATTGTGTGAAGCTCACTTGCCACCACCACCGCCGCCGCCACCACCGCCACCGAACCAGCCACCACCGCCGCCGCCGCCACCACCACCTTGTGGTTCAGGATTCGGTTCTGGAGCAGCTGTGAATTATAAGAAGTGAAACAATTGTTTAATCCAGGCAACTTGTGAGCCAAGCAAATCGTTAGTTTCCATCATAATGATGGATACTCACCAGTTGCCAAAGCCAGCAACGCCAGCACAAAGCCGAGATAAGCGAAAATCTTCATAGCTGTTTAATTGATTGAACGAGTAAAATTGTTCTGATGCTGCAATCACAATTCACACGACTTTTTATAGTCTGAACCGAGCATCGGTGCCAGATAGATAACAATACATGCATGTATAATTTAATACTATTTATATGACGCTCGCTTACAACGGGTTTTTCCACAACAACATTTCTGAGAATAGTAAACGGCTTACGTGAGACGCATTAGACGATCGAGAGCCAGTAACGCAGCATTGCACAAATAAACAACAATGACAGAACATTAATATAGTTTATTTAATAGTTTATTTGCGTTCAATTGAAACGATTAACATACGCGTACGCACGTGAGACACTTAAGAATCGATTAACTCTTTCGCGTATTCAAAATTCCTAGAAGTGCGATAGCCTCAGCTAATCGAGAGGTCGAGACACAACACATGAAACACAAAGTGCGATAACATAAGCTAAACGAGAGTTCAGGACTGTTTACTTAATTTGTTTTTAATATTCTAGAAGTAATTTAAATATAAATTATTAGTTTTTTATAGTTCCATCTAGACAGATCCGTAATTTTCGCCAACCTGAATTCTGTCCAAATCATCGCTAATCCAAACATTCATCCGACCCAAGAATTCCTGAAATCAACGAACTTTTATAATTAAATTTAATTACACTTAAATTGAAACCTCCAAGCAACTATAGCCACAAGATCTTCTATGTAATAATAACTATAAATAATATTTTTTTTTTTTCTGAAAAATTTAAATCTTCACTCCCAGTTTTCCCTTTCAATACCTCAAAGGTTTTCACTTTTTGACCTTCCTGTTGGCAATCATGTAACAAAGTTCACTTGCAACTTTCACACGAAATATTCTTTCATTAAAGCATGAACATTCTCACAGCTCGTTGGAAGATCTCAACAAAACTTTCGCCAGATAAAATAAATATTATGAAATTTCTATTTTCTACCTGTGCGCTCATAATAAAGCCGCACGACCGCAGATGATTGCATAACACAAAAAAATTCGAAAGCAAAGAATGCTGAAAGACGTAAAAATCTACAAAATTAGAAAGAACCTAAAGGCAATGCTCATCAGTCTTCATTAAGTTTTCTACGCCGTCTTTTAAGTTCTTACTGTCGGCCAAGCCTTTTTTGTTGCCTTTCTTTATTGCCAATTTATTATTTCTGCGCCGCCTTACAAAATAATTAAAAACATTCGAAGAAGTAACAAAAAAAAACTGTATTTTCTATGAAAAAGAGGCATTAAGTCTTAGAAGCTGATGACTTCTTTTGCCATTTATGTGTCTTTGGGGCTTCTCGTTGATTTTGCCACATTTGTTTGATCATTGGCTAATTTTATGTTATTACATAAATCAACTGACACAAAAATAAATGCACAAAAAAAAAAAAAAAGGCGCAGTAGAAAATAAAAAAGCAAACAAAATTAATGTTCTAACATAAATTGTTGATTTGGCGTGAAACCCAAATCTTCTTCAGAAAGAGAATAAGCTGAGAAGAAGTCACGCGTCGCACATTAAAAGCCATGTGGCAACTTGCTGACCTCTTGCGAAAGACAACAACAACAACTGTTAAATAATTTGTAGTTTTTCAAAATGATTATTGACATTCAATAAAATGTTTGCGATATACGAATTTAATTGCAGGAAATGCTCATCAAGTGGCAATAATAAATATTTAAATAGAGGAGTTTGCACAAATGTTGGTTTTTTTTATTGAAATCTTTGATTTAAGGTTGGACTGCAAACGCAAAAATTCAAAATATTTGTGAAATATCAAAGTAATTGCGAAAAATTAAAAATTCATAAAGCAAAATACACTTCCTGATTTATTTCTTTTGTATAAATGATGGTCTATAAAACTATAATGAAGAAACCATGTATTGTCTAACAATTTACTGACTTATTGCAAAAATTATAAATGAGTTTATGAGGTAAGCAGAGCAGGTTTGTTTTCAAGATCCTCTTTACTGCCAGAGAAGAGAGAGACAACAAGAGATTTTAAACCATAACCAGAACAAAAGTTCAAACCAAAGCAGATAGTCTGAGACTTAAATACATGAACTTAGTTCTATAATATTATATAATTTTTTTCTTTACCGCTGATTAAAAAAAACTGATTCCCGTCAATGATTTAAGCTTCCGATAACGTTTCTTATAATTTTTATTGAAACACTTTACAACTTTTCAAAAAACGCTATCAGTTAATCTTAATAATAAAATAACAACTATTTAAAAAAAAGTGAAAAAGTAAAATTAAAAATTATAAACATTAAATGCACAATAAAATTTGAAACTTCAGCAATTTCGCTTCGGCACAATAGCAGAAAATATTTTATCGATGCGCGAAGCTGCTTACGTCATGCCCTATAAGCTGTAAGCCTAAAACAATTCACAAAAACCGACAACAACGCCGCCAACTGATCTGATAAGACGAGCCCTAAACACAATGACGACACAAATCTTTTGTCAGTGCGCGCTTACACAACGCTGCTTACCCACTAGCACAATAACCCAGAGTAGAAAAAAAAAATCGCTCGAAAGATGCGCGAGTGTGGCACACATAAAAAATAGCAAAGAAAATCTGAAAAAAAGCCGAATAGAAATAAATGCTGTTACAACTTCTAATGAGGGCGCCCATTGACTTCCTCAGTCGCACACAACAGCGGCGCCAACGAAACGCTGGGAAATTACGCCAACGACAAATAAATTACCAAAACGCTTAAGGTCAACAACACACAACACACGAAACAAAATCAAAATTTCTGATATAGCATTCGTTTTTTTTTTTTGTTTTTGTGTAGAAGAATTTCAACACAAACATGAAATTGATAGCCACTTTGGCAGCGAACAGTAGCAGTAGCCAAACTGCTGCAGAAGGCCAGTTGCGCATATAAATCAAGAATAAATGTGCAACATGATGATTTACGTACCGAACGAAATGCCATATAATTTAAAATGAATCGCAACGTCATTAAAAACGCGCCTAAATCGCCTCAGCCGCCAGCGATGAGAACACTTTCAACGCAACTTCATTTGAGGCGAATCAATTAATTTGTCATTAGCAAAGTTCACACCAAATAAGTAAACAAAAAAAAATAATAATATTATATTTTTGATATATAATAAATGCAAAAAAAATATGCGCTTTGTTAAGCACAAAAAGTGCTTCAAGTTGTGCTCATTATAATTTTCATGCCTTATCAATTGCAAGCGATTTGTAAAGACTTCGAGGAACTGCCACGAAAGGTCAACGTGACTGCCACAAAAGTAACAACTTTATTTACTAAATAAACAAATTTTTTTTTAACTACATTTGTTGTTGTTGTATCTTTTGGCTATGCCAACAACAATTTGTTAGCTTAACTTCATTAAAGGTTTTCATCGAGTGTCAACACTCAACTCGACTCGACTGCTACTTCAATGCGCGTATAGTCTAAGTGCACTTGTCATGGCACTGAGCTTAGCCACTGACAGACTACAACAGATTCAAAAGTCTATACGTCAGTCTGTCTGTCCGTCGTTTTCGTGTGCGCGCCTATCGCTGCGCATATCGGCGTACACGAGCATATTGTAAGTACCTTTGTATATATCAAAGGCGCTCATTGCTCACACTTTACAACATGACACGCGAACTCGTGTTGGCAAAAAAAAAGTAAGACCACAAATATTATATAAGATGTGTCGGTATTTGGCTTACGAGTAATGTGTCCCACATGTTAGTACCTTTGTTGTTATTTTTTGTATTTATGTTTGTGCTTTTCAACTGAACTTTTGCGGTCGAATTTGTTTATATATCCGTTGATTGTTCAGTTTATTGCTGATTGTATATTGGCTGTTGCCGATTAGTTGCATTTGTGTCAGCGTGAATTACCCTTTTTCTTCATGTATTACGGTTCATTATAATTGCGGTTTATGAAAGTCTCTGCGACATGGCATAACCGTAAATATAAATACATATAAAGATTTGTACTTTTTGTGACTAAAACTATTTGCCTTAAAACATAATTAAATCAAGAAGTAGGAAAGGTGTTGTGAAATGGCACATCAATCATGATGAAACACGCGCCTACACTTAGTCATGTGGCTGACTCATTAAACCTATGATTAACACACATCTTTGTGTTATACAAGATGAAGATGTTTCGCTTAATTAAACAAACACAAATGTTTTTATTTCGGTTTCAGTTGTAATGAGCATGTGAACACTAATATGAACATGTGTAGTGCACACTTGGGCAATTTTCTTGGCTCTGGCCATGCCGTACCCAAGAGGAACACAATAACATATCAATGACCGCAGTCAAATGCTGATGAGTGCTTTCCATGCGCCTCGTTTTGAATTCGTGTCGGCCAAATTGGTAGTCAAGTCACTTTATCGCTTTCTGGCTAGTCTTTCTCAGAGCCTTTGCTGTTATTGCTTTGTGAATTAACTTGTCAATGGACTGAGAAGACCTTCCGAGCATTGTAATGCTGATTTGCTCCCTCAAGTTGCAACTATGGCTGCTGCAACTGAGCTGAACAGTAGCAAAAGGCCGAGCGAGTTCAAGCTGACCGGCCAATCAGTCGAAGGTGTGTGTGCATGTACTTTGTAACGATTTATTGGCAAATTTCGTTGTTGCCACAATGGCACATTATGTAACACGACACACACCCACACAAAGACACGCGCAAATGTTACAAATGTTGCATGTTGCTTGTACGACTTAATTGCCAAAAATGAAAATAACATGCCAATTGCCAAATTGTTGCAAACTTTAACGCAGCATGAAATTCAAGCGCAATTCTCGGTACATGCGTTGCGTTCAACCGACAAATCAGACAAATCAACGTCATCGTCACTTTCCAATTTATGTGCTTGTATAATAAAGAAAAAAAAAAAAAGGGCACCATTGAAGTTCATTAACCAATTGGCCGAACGCATTGTTTGGCTGTCGGCCGTCGGCTGGCAACGCTTTCGATTGACTTGCGACTTATTGAATTACATGCCTTGCAACAATTTGATGCGCCTTGCAATTGACGCTGATTGACGCGTTCAGTGTCATGTCTATCTGTGAGAAACTTTTCAGCTTCATTATCAATCAAACAAGCAAGCCTAATCAACATAGCATTGAAAGATATTTTTCACTGCCTTTGATAAATAATAAATAAATTTTATTTATTCGTAACGAAAACTCTAAAAATAAATTACAATATTTGCAATGTTTTTTCAAGTATGCTTCATGCTCTTACTCTGCTGCTTGCTCATGCAAGCGAGCTGCGGCGAAGGTGAGTAAAAGTTGTGCCGCTATTGCAACCTTAATTTGACTTGGAAAGATTTCGTTTTTTAGATAACCTGGCATGTCTGAAAAGCGGTCGCGGTGCGTCGGCGTGCAATGTGCCCTACTCCTTTGCCGTATTGGGCACATTTGTCATTTTTTCATTACACTTGTTTCGCGACGCTTAACACAACGCGGCCAAGTGTTGCGATACAATGCAGAACTATAAATAAATCTGTGTCACTAAGCACAATAGCTTTGCTTACTAAGCCAAACCATTAAATTCTTTGATTAATGGAAATTATACAATCATCAGCACAGCTTAACAACGCAACAAGAATTAATCAAGCGGCAAACAAAAGACTGAAGACACAAACTTGTTCTATTTACACAGCGCGAAACAAGTTTCTGTGCACGAACACAAAATTAAAAACTTTCCCAAGCAACAAAGAAACAACGGAAGCAAAAATTCAAAGAACTCAGAACACAAAATAAAAATAAAAAAAATAAAAATAAAAAAAATAAAAATAACAAAAAATAAAAAAAAAAAATAAAAAAAAAATACGAAAGACTTAAGCAACAAACTTGCAGTATTAATTGCCACGAACATGCCATGTTGCTTGTCGCAGCGCATCTTTGTTATTTGTCCTTACCAATGTAATTATGTCATCTTGCTCATGGACTGTTCAATTAAGTCGCGCTCATAAATATTCAATATCACAGATAAGCGCGTCGATGCTTTTGGCGTGCTGCGTCTTTGAGTTGGTCTCGGGACACAATTAAAATGAAGCTTAACTCTCAGTTGTTTTTTTAAGTCTTGCTTATACGCTTTGATCTTTCGGACCTAGCGTTCTTAGCGAGATTTCATACATCTTTAGCTCGCATAGCTTAGCAAATAAAGTTTATTTAATTATCGGTATGAAAATTTAACACGTTCTTGATTTCATAATACATATTAACAAAGCACAAAAGTTCTTTGTGCTTGCAAACATGATAGACAATTATTTTAATTAATTTCAATAAACACGCCCTTTACTTCTTTCATTTGTTTGCTTTGGCAATGCGAAAAAATAAATGTAAACTTCAAATTGTGCATGATTAAATTCAACAATTATGCAATTTTATGCTTTGTTTCGCATTCCCGTCAATTTTCAAAAGGCTATGCAAATTTTTCAACTATTGGTTGTTGTTGTTGTTGGCTTATCTCGACTTTTGTTGTTTGCTCAATGTAATGTTTAAATGAAATAATTATACGCCTCATGCCAAAGCCAAGCTTGCCGCAGCGCTGCAGACACAGCTGAAGTTATCAAATTAAAACAACAACTTTAACAACGACAACTACAACAACAACTGCAACAAGTACAACAACGACAAACGTTCGACAAGACCTTAGACCTGCGCATTGGCTGTCTCGAACGCCCACGATTTTGTGAAGTCAAATGGCGTCGTGTGGCCCAGCAAGGCGAATTAAGCTGTGATATGCTGTGCCGTTGCCGTACTGTGTTGCCGTACTGCGACTTTATTGCACAGTAACTACAAGAAAAGTTACCCTTCGTCGCTTAATTGTTGTCGCTGCCGCTCGATTGCCGCAATCGAAATTGTCTGTCTGAAATTGTCTTCACAGCACATCAGCACATAATTCAATGCTTTGACACTGATTTTATGCGCAGCTACTGCGACTGTGTTGCAGCATGTGGCATGTACATAGTTAACTATCTTTTGTGATGCTTATCACTCAACACGAATTCAGCGATAAGCCGACAAAACATGTTGCTGTTTGGTCTTACACAAGTGTTTGTCTCCAGCCGTAAATATCAAGATTAAACATATAATAATTAAATTTATAACTGAAATTTATACTTTTACTTCATTTAACAATTGCCAAAAAAAAAATTAGTATATTTCGTAATTTTACCATGTCTTCGTTCAAGCTTCATGCGTACTTCACTTTTGTATGCCAAAGCGCAGTTTATGTTAACCAATCATGTCTAACACATGTAAATATTTACATAAAGTTTGGCTTTGCTGTAAGAAATGCAAATGTACGCTTACTCATCGCGTCCTCATAGTTGTGCGCCAACTGCTGCTGTGCCTTCGCCCTGGCCAGCGCCTGGCGCTCATGCTGCGCCGCCTGATGCACATCGAGTTCAGTGCGATTGCGCTGGCAATACCAAATCATCTCACACCACTCGGTTGGCCAGCGACAATTCCGTCTGGTGGTCGGCGGCTTCACCTCATACGTCAGATCCTCGACCACAAAGAAGAACAGCGAGAGTATCAACAAGCCGAGTGTCAGCAGTACTGCAAAGCAGACGACATCCTGCAGAAAACTGCGGCAGTAGCTAGTCGAATTAACGGCCGCTGGCTGCGCCGGCTGTGCGGCGTTTTGTGTCTGCTCTGGTTTGTTGCTACTCATCTTTCAGCCTTTTTTTATTACCGCACGTTCAAAAAAAAAAATGCTATTGAGATTTTGTCTTAATGTCGTTAAGGCCTAAAGAAAAATTGTGCTAATCAATAACCGATGAAATGGAAACTAAAGACTGAAAATAAAAAAAAAAAACGTTTGTTTCAAAATTATTCCAAAGGCAAAACGATGTGGAAAATATTTGAGTTGTTCGCACAGTTGAACATGTTGCAAATGAAATTGGCAATTGGCAATGTGCAATGTGTTGAGGCGATGATGACGATGTTGAAGACGATGTCGATGACGCGCAGACCAGGAACTTTCTCATTCGTTCGTCAATTAGTGTAATTGAAGCCTTTTAAAGGTGTTTTGCCGCCAACAGCATGACGTTTGATGTGATTGAATTATTGGACACTTAAATGGGCGGCGGATCAGCGGATCGATGGCTTGGCGGCTCGTAAAGCATTGAAGAGACATGTGGCCTGAAGAGACATGAATTCGAGCAAAATTGTTACAGACACTTTTCAGTCACGCTGCACAGCCAAATTGACCATTGAGGCAACAAATCTCAGCACTATTGCAAAGTAGCCGAAATCATAATGAGTTTCATTAATAACAATAAAAAATTATTAACACAATATGAAAAATTATAAAAAAATATGTGGTCATATGAGTAAGTGACGGCAAAAAAAATAAATTAAATTATTGAAATTAATAAAAATAAAATCTGCAAATTCATAGATATTTTAACGTAATCAACAACCTCAACTCACACACAAAAAAAAATACATTTTTCATTAAAGCAACGCTTCAATTCGGCAATTGAAATGTGCGTGCGCCACAATTGCTAAAAATTATGCTATTTGAGCAACTGTTTGCAAAGCGTCAACAAAGAAACAAAATATCATCATCAACACAAAACCTATTTTTATTAATTTTTTTTTCATTTTTTTTTGCACAAATAAATTCAAACAAAATAATTCGTAACATTTCAACAATAAAAAAGGTAATTTTTGCCGTGCGTTGGTAAATTTTTTAAGTTCGCATCACATTTCAAAAAATGAAATGATTAAATTAAAAACGCATCGATCAAAAATCATGAGTGAAAGACAACAAAGCAAAAACAAAAGACGCGTAATTATTGCCACACATTCGAACAGCAGAAATCAACGTCAGCCAAACGGTCAATCGGCCAATCAATCAATCAGTCAGTCAGTCATTCAAACACACAATTTGCTCAGCTCTGTGCCAAGTTGGCTGCCGGCGCTGTGGCAAACCAACGCCCTAACATTTATCTTATTGTAGCTTTTGATTTTGCAGCTGTGCCGATAACGCAGCCAGCCGTTGATGATGATGTCGCGTAATTGAAGTTTTCCATTTAACAAAATCATAAGTTTTAAATAAAAATTATTGTATTTTGATTTAAACATAGTAAAGTATTTCCCACGAATGCACGAAGCGTGCAATTAAATTGTTCAATTGTGTCATTGAAGTGCTCCGTTTGAGTAATTTTGTTAATTATTTGTTTATTTATTTGTTTATTAATAGCAATGTACTGCAATAAATTACTTAAAGTTATTATAATATATAAAATATAAAAATAATAATTAAATACAAAAGATACATAAATACTATAATAATTAATAAAAACCAAGAGACAGAAAAAAAACAAAAAATTCATTTCATATAATATTAATTATGAGTCTCTGACCCGTTGGGGGAAATTTATTTGCATTAAGCCAGCTATGCCCCAACTCGCAGCCATGTGTGGTCAGAGCCTAAATATGAATCCTTGTTAAACGTCCATCTAAAAGCCGCTGTTGTTAGGCCGATAATTCATAATAGACTCACGAAGGTAGTCCAGAACGGAGGAGTTGAGTGTCAGAAACGAGATTTCAGGTGAGATGATCTGATAAAGATTATTGTAATTCATACATAAAACGCGAAACGGGTTATGAAGGGCATAGTAAGTTGTGCATCTGTGCAAGGTAATTGGAGCAAAGTTTCTTGTACTTCTTCGTGGGACATTGAAACTAATCTGACCAAGTATGAGGAATCAATTATACCAACAACAGGCTTATAAAAAAAAAGCAGACCCTTAAACAATCCTACGTTGCAAAAGGGATGGGGGGTCAATGAGGCAGTGAAATTATCATCTCAACACACAAATAGATGAAGTTGTATTTAAACATTATTATAGATACAAAGTTTCAGAAAGAAGTTGTTTTTTTCTGCATATTTCTCTCATAGTTCATATAAGAAATACTTTCGTATGTTCTTTCAAGCATGTCTCATATATTTTGATTGAAAAACAAAAACGGCTTTGAAAAATATGTCATTTGATACAACGCAATCAAACTGAGATACATTAAACTCAAAAATTCACAGAGACACAAGCGAAAAAAAACCCCTGAAATAAGGGTCGCGTTTTTCTAATATTAAACTAATTTATAATATATAATATATTTTGCAGTAAACAAAAACATTGAAAATGCCGTGCAGTCTACGTGAGAAGGGCATCTCGTCTCGGCCGAGACATCGCGGTGATAAGGACATACTGGCGCCAAAGCCGGTGCATCCGCGTGCGGTGCGTTTCCATGGGCTCTTCGGCATGTCCTATGTGCGCCAGCACATGATGGTCGACGAGCGCTGGACGCCCAATTCGCTGACCGAGCAGTTCAAGGGCATGGCCGACTTGCTTTGTATGTAAACGTGTTATTTAAATAATTCAGCCACTTTGACTTACTTTTGCGACACTGGCACCGGCAGCGCGACGTGTCGTCTTCAAGCGTCTGGAATCGAAGGCATATCGCAAGCGTTTCTTCAAGGAGAATCGCAATTTGAAGGTGCAATGCCGCGATGGACGCACCAAATTGCAAATGATACTCTCCGGCGATAATACGCACAAAATACGCAACTTTCTGATCAATCACAAGGACATGCAGCGGCTCTATCAGAAGATGCCCATACACATGGTCGTCGACAACATCAATCAGCGCACGTTTGTCATGCGCAAGGAGCGCGATCGCCTGCAGTTTCGACTCGATCAGCTGAAGGCCACCTATCGTGCACAGTTGGTATGACGTCATAAATTATTGCGTAAGCCAACTTTAACCAAATATTTGCTTAGCTGAAACGCGCCGTGCTCGAGAATCGCATCAAGTATCAGAATGAGTTTGTGCTCGATGAGGAGCTCAGATCGCGCACATTTCTCAAGCGCATTGAGAACTCGAATGTGCGCTTGAAGGCGATTAAGACAATAAACAATACTTACAAGAAGATGATACAAGTGTTGTTGCATGATGAGATCTTCTACGAGCCCATATTGCGCTCACTTAGCGTCGACATGGAGGATCAGGCTAACTTCATCAAGCACATTTTGTATCTGGGCATGCCGGCAATTACCAAATTCAAGGAACTTAATAATGAGTACAGGGTGCGCATTTTAAAAGCATAAATCACTGAATCAATCTTAAGCAGCACAATGTACTTTCAGCTGATGGAAGACAAGTCACGCAAGAATCTGCAAGCCAAGTTGCAAATGTTGGCCAATTTCAAGAAGAAACCGTCGGTGCCAGCGCCGGGGCCGGCCAAGCCCAAGGAGGAGTTGATTACGACAAATGTGAAGCGTTATGTGCGCGAAACGCAAAGCATGATGGTGCTCAAGCTGGAGCTCGAGGCCGTCGAGAAGACGATTAAGGAGATCAAGTTCGTAACGCTTTGCTCGCAGGCAAAGGAAATTTATCCACGGTGCGTTGGCCGAACTTTTCAAAAATATATTTGTTAATTGTTAAATAAAATAAAATTCGAAATTTTCAGCATGAAATCGCAGGTCGACAATAATGAGAAGCTGCACCGCATGATTGAGAATGATATGCTGGCGCATGAGATGCTCGAGACGAAAATGAAGTGCGCCAGCGTATTGAAGGGCGTGCTGGTCAACAATCTATCCGAGGAGGAGATCAAGTGAGTAAATCGTAACTCAAAAGTAGCTTAAAAGTATATCGCTCAACTTTAAGCCGTCTCGAACGCATCAAAGACTTGAAGAAGATGCTGAAACGCGATCTCGACTTTGAGAAAGAGACACTGGACTATCTCAGAAATCGCGCCGATGTTTATGTGCTGCTCAGGTAGGCTTTGGAAATGATGTTGCTTGCTAAATAATTTTTTAAATATTCGTTAAAAGATTCACACTTTGGAATCTCATTGAAATACTGCGACACGTCGATCGTCAACCGAAGATGCCGCGCACAAATTATCCCAACTCGTATCTGAAGTTGCCGCTGCTCAAATTCGAGATGTTGAATATGCGCGCTGCGCCGCCGGAGGTCTACGAGGAGAACAGTAAGTGTTGACTTGAACTTATACGTTGCCAACTAACATTTGTTCATACCAGTCGACAACATTATGCATCTCGTGAAGCGCAAGCTCTATAAGCTAATGAAGGCCTACAAACATGAGTTGAAGCAGCCGGCCATAGCGCGCAATATTGAGGAATACCATGCCGATTTCTTGGCCAGCATGGAAATGGATGAGCTCGTGGCCGATACGGAGCAGCAACAAGCCATGCCCGAGGAGGATCTGCTGCAGGAGACAAAGACAATGCAGAATGTGCCGAATCGCAAACAGATCAAGGCACAGAGCGCCAAACTTGTCGAGGAGCTATCCAAGCGTGAGGAATAATTCTCAAGATTATTTAAACATTACTTGTGCCAATGCCAAACAAAATTTTGTGTTCATGTTTGTGTGTTTTTTTTTCCCCCTTTCCAAATTAACGAATTGTAAACAAAGTACAAAATTCACAACGAATTCTTTTCAATTTTCCAATTGTCAACGGCGGCGTTGCCAAGTCATGAGCCAAGTCGTCGCGTAATACTCGTATAATAATCATAATAAATAGCAAACAAAATTAATAAATCGTGAGATTTACTTCGGTCAATTGCTGGAAAATGCTACAGAAAACGACAATCAAATGGAGAGAGAAACCGATTGCCAAAAAATAAAAGAAAAAAAAGAAATAACAATAGCCAAGTTGATGGCGTCAGCAGCTTCAAATTGTCGTCGTCGTTGCATTTGCAACATGTTGCACAGCGCGCAGTTGCCACATCTAATTGACCCAATCGGTAGTCGTCAGCAGCGGCAACGTTGGCGTCGCTCGTGCGCTTCTTGGCTTTTACTTTAGCACGGATAGTTTGGCTTTTTCGGTAGTTTAGTTTAGTTTGGCTTTAGCACAGCCAACTTATGCTCAACTTTGGCTTTTCAATTGTGAGCGCTTTTAACTAACGCCCTCGTCTTTGGCTGCAACACTCGTATTCGTTGTTGGCAGCGATAAATTTTGACTATTATAACACAAACACAAACAACAATTGCAAATGGCGTTGCTGTGCTTTATTGCCTCATCACATCTTATCTCATATAATTATGGGGGGTTTGTAATGTGATTTTGATTTTGATTTGTTGTTGTGCAAGTAAAAGTGGCATGAAGGCAACAAAATGAAAAAAAAATCATCGAGCGATTGATTGATAATTCAATGCAGCACAAGTGAAGACTTTGTGGCATAAGCTGAAGCTCATTTCTTTGTCTTTGAGCTGCAATTCTAAAACATTCAAAGCAGTTATACTTTTTCACATTTATTTTTTTTTACTAACTCGTGTCAACACAAAAGTATTTCACTTATACAATTATACATAAAATATTTGGAATTATTACTTGTTTTGTTTATGTCATATGTGTACTATTTTTTATGGATTTTAGTTTGTGTGTGTGTGTGAATGTGTGTGTTTTGTTGCCGTATTTTCTTTTTTTTTTCTGCTAAACAGTTTTGCACTTCACGCCGATTTTCATGATGCCATGAATATATATGTATATATAATTGTTGGTAACATAATTTGTAACATAGAACATAGAGAACAGTTTTTGAAATACATTTTTGGGTTAGAAAGTAAGCTTGTTTCTCTAAGGTTCGTACACGTTTTAAATAAAAACATGTGTAAACATAAAAAGCAGCAAAAGTAATGCCAACCTTTCAAATATATATATATGTATGTATGTACTTTATTTAACATTCAACAAATGGTCTGCATTTTTTTTTTTTAGTTTAGTCATCAATCTGCATAAAAATCTTTGATAGTTAAGTATGAGTTTAGTTTTTTTTTATAGTTAAGTTTTAGTTTTTTGTTTTTTTAGTTTCATTTGCGTACATTTGTATATAGATAGATTTTTTTGTTTTTATAGTTTTGAAAGTATGTATCTAAACCACCAGCGTATAAATATTGTCATAAAACTTTTACCTTTTTTGTATGTATGAATGGTTGGGCATTTCGCACTAAACTCATTTTTGTTTTTAACGATTTAAAATAAATGTATTTGTTGTATTTAACACTTTGCTTACGACGACATAGGTTAGCTAAATTTACAAATTGCGTTTCATATAACTTTTTGTTTTTTTTATAGATTTTTTTTTTCTTTTTTTTTATTTTATAATTGTTGTCGTTTGTGAGATTCGTTCGGTGATTGTTGTATAACGTTGTTTAGTAATGTTTTTGTTTTATTTATTTTTTGTTTTTTTTTCTTTTTTTTGTTACTGTTTTTACTGCTAAGCGCTTTGCAACCGAGGCTACTGCAGTTGCACTTTGTTAGTATAACCGCGGCCTGCAATTGACATGCGTGTTTTTAAATTTAACTTTGCATACTTTTATGTGCTGCTTTTACTTTGATTTGGAATTTTTTTTACAACGTGTATGTTTTTTGTCTTTTGATTAACTAAAAGTGTGTTTTTCTTTTTTTTTATAACAAATTTAGTGCTATTTAAAGTTAATTTATTTTGTTTTTATATTCCCTAAAAATTTGACGCTTCTTTTTTAATAAAAAAAAAAAACATAAATGAAAATATAAAAAATGATATGCAACATTAAAAAAAGAAAGAAATATATATATTTACTTAAAGAGAAATAAAACATGACGTTTACTTGCTAAATAAGCTGTATTAATTTTATTTAAACATAATCAGTTTGTTTTTTTTTATTGTTTCGCTTTTTTTTATATTATATACAAAATAATCAAACAATTAATTAATTGATTAATGTAAATCAATCACTAATACAACATAAACTGTATAAAATAATACTTAAAGTATAGAAAAATATTGGATTTGCTTTTTTTTAACAATTTACAAATAAATGATAATCAATGCCACAAATAATCAAACTTTTTACTTTTTTTTTTTTCACTTCTCTTTACACACTTTTGGAATGCTTAAAACAAATTCAAGACCAAAAAAAAATAATAATAAACAATTTTAAATGTTTACATATCATAAATAGAATTTTGCTAATATGTTCGACTAAATAATTATTTAAACAAAGAAATATCAAAAAAAAATTTAAAAAAAAAAAGAAACATTGAAAAATGACGACGGACTTGTATATTGCATGCAAATTCTTGCGTTTGTTGTTTTTTTTTCGCTTGAATAGAACATCGAAAACTTTATTTAATTAAGTTGTTTGTTAAAGTGGACTTTGCTTAATTTCTTTTTTTAGTATTTTTGTTTTAATATTTGCTTTTTTAACGATTTATACATGAAACATTGTTGTACATTTATGTGTATGTGTATCTAAGAGTGTGTGTGTGTGTGTGTGTGTGTGTGTAAGAGTGTTTGCTTGTTTGTGTCTTATTGTGTATTCACTATAATTAATAATTAGCAGAAGAGCTTGATTGGCGCCGGACACAACTACAGGTTGCTTTCATTCGTAATTAACATGTAATTTTAATTAAATAATAATTATTACATATTTTTGTTTTTTCTTCTTTTCATTTACTTATTTTTTTTCTTGTTTTATTTTAATAATGTACACCACAGCATCAAAATTTGTCTAATAATTTTAATTAATTTAGTGTATAAAGCAAAACTATTTCTGTCTCTCTTACGTGATGATTTCCATATATATTAACGCTTCCTTTTAATATAAATATATAATATATATATATATAATATACTTTAACTTTTCTTGTTTGTGAATTTTTTTGTTGGTTTTTCTTTTTAACATTTTCATAGAATTTTCCTCTTACTTTGCATTTTCGTTCATTACATTTTTAGCTCTTTTTTTGTTTTTAAGTTCTTTTCTCATGTATATAGTAATAGTTTTTGTTTTTCATATACAAGTAGATATATATAATAGATTACTTTTTACTTAATATGTTGCGCCATATTTATATATATATATATATATTTTTTTATTTATGTATGTTATTATGCATGTATATTCTTGAGGTTATAGCGCATAAGTGTACGTATGTTTTTATGTATGCAAGAAATGCCAAGTGTGAGTGTGTGGCTGTATGAGTTACTATGTGTCGTGGTGTTCTTCGTTCTTCTTCTACGTCTACGTCTACTTCTGCTCGTCCTCCATCGGCATTGCTTGCCGCACTCTGTTGTTTGTACACGCCGCCACACTTCACACTTGCTTATAACGCGCCAAAAGGATCTAATGGCACGTTTTTATTGCCGCCATTTTGCGTTGCTGGTGTCGGTTGCATAATCCCACCCGCTGACAGCGCTGTCCCCACCGCCGGACTACTGTGCTGCGGCGCCATCATCGTCGGTTGCACCCCAGTCAAAGGGGCTGCCTGTCCCAACATACCCGTGGGTTGCGTCATCACCGGCATGCCCTAAGCAAGATAAATCCAATGAGTGTGAAGAAATAGACAGACAGTCAGACAGAAAGAGAGAGAGAGAGAGAGAGAGAAATTGTGAAAGAAAAAAAGAAAAAAAGTTAATTAATTTTTAATAAATTCATTTATTTTTTTTTTTTTATTTTTCTTTCGACATGCAAGTCTCAATTTTAATTGTCATTTGGATAAGCAATTCGCTACGAGTTACAACACATACACAGATACACACACACACACACACGAACAGCGCAGCCGCCAAGTGTCTTCAGCACACAACCGTACGAGCCATGCCAGTGTGCGTGTGTACAATATATATGTATATGTGTGTGGGATTTAGACAGATAGAAAGTAGTTAGAGATCATAGGTTGTAGTAATAGTAGTTGTTGTTGCTGTTTTTGTTGTTTTTTTTTTCTATAGAAAATTACACTAAAATAGGGTTTCACAATACGAAAACTGCTGCTACGCGCTAAAAAAAATGTTGTTAGTGAGCTAATAAAAAAAATAATAATAGAAAAATAAATATAAAAAAAGCTTATAATGAAATAAAAATTGGAATAAAAATATTTGAATAAATAATTCGGCAACAAGTGCGTGCATTAGTAGTATTAGTTAGATACATATATGGTGTATATATTCGAAGGACAGTGGAAGCTGTGTAGCGTACACACGGCAGCAGTGCGGCTCGGAACCTTAACCAGAGCGAATGCAAACTGTGAACAATTTTTAAGTTCTTCAGCAGAAATTTGTTAAATATCAACAATTTATTCATGTATAATAATTCAAGCGTTTTAGTTTTAAAAGATATTATTAAAAAAAAACTCTGTTTAACATTTAATATAATAAGAAGAAGCAATCAATTACTTAATTCCAATATGAATGGAATTTAAGAGTCGAAAATTATTATTATTTTTTTTTTTTTTTTAATAAACAAATAATTATAAGAAAAAAAAAATGTTTTTGAATTCCTATGATTTTTTTTTTTCTTAGTTTTCTTTTCGTTTTTCATTTACTTTTTTTTTTTAATTCGAAGAAATTAATTTTTGATTCGAACATTTAAATTTTTCATTCGAAGAATTGAATTTTTAATTCGAACATTTAAATTTTTATCGGAACACATATCTCATTTGAAATACAAATTATTGCACTCGATGAAACTTTATTTCTTTGTTCTTCGCCAACTTTACTATGTGTTTTAAGTGTTTTTAAGTGTATATTAAATAGTTGTAGTATTGTTAAAAGGAGATACTCATATGTATGTAGTATAGAACGCACTAAACAACTTTCGAGCATTAACAAAGGGTCAATTTACAAAACAAACTGCGCAAATACAACTAAAAGAGACTCGTAAAAAAATAAAAACAAAATAAAAAAAAAAAAATAATAAACTTAAAAAATAAATTAAAAAGAAACCAAAATAACAAAACAAAAGTATAAAAGTTAAAAAAATTTCATCGCATTCTTACCTGCATATAATTTGGCATTACAGGATAACTAGCATGTATATACGGATGATTGATTGTGATTGGCGCAGGACTTACTGTCATGCCATGTGCCTATATTGGTTCAACATAATACAGACATATACACACAATTTCAGGGTTTTGCATATTCACATATTTTCGAATAGATCAAATTTCAATTCAATTTCAATTGAGTTTCATACGAAAATGACATTTGTTTCGTGTATTTTCGCATGTGCAGAGTTGTATTTTGATTTTGAAATGGTTCGAAGATAGTTAAAGACAAATAAAAAAAAAACACAAAAAAAAAGTAAATAAATAATTAAATAGAAGAAAGGCAACGCAAAATATAAAAAAATTAAAAAAAAAATATTATTGTAAACAGCATGAAATGAAAAAAAAAGAAAAAAAAATAAAAAATAAATTAGTAAAAAATCATAAGATAAAAAAATGCAGAGAGAAAATTTTAGCATTAGCATTTTCAGCAAATTCAGTGTTCAGCGGTGTATTTGGCAGAATATTCTTCTTTTAAGTGTACAATTAAATAAAATGGCGCGCAAATAACTTCAACCGTAAAAATAGGTTTTTTTCTTCTTAATGTTTAACCAAAATCGTGTATAAATTATAATTAAATGTCTTACTTGGTTTTCGAAAAATTCTGCATAAGTAATTTAGGCACAAGAAATCTTATCTTAGCTATTTTAAAATCATTTTATTTGCAGATAATGGTTCGCAACAATTCATAATGGACCACGAATCATAATAGTCATAATCCTAAATTGTATCATTAGTAGTCATGCAAAAATCGGACATTCAGATCATAGAAGTATTTATTATTTTATACAAAACACAAAATAAAAGAATTGTCAAACATTATCGTAAGTTTTGTTCGATAAACATTACACAAAAACCAAGTAAGTATGCCAAGGTATTTATGACAAAAAGATAGTTTTATAAAAAAAAATGCAGTGTTGAGTATACCAAAAGATAAAAAACGGAAGTTGAAAGAAAATAGCTTAAAAAGGTGTAATTAAAAAGAGAACAACAAAATTGTATAATACATGAAAATGCGCCTAATAATGTGTCAAAAGTACTCATATTACCGAAATGAAATTTCATTGAAAAAAAAAACTCTATAGAAAAGAAATATTTTTTTTTTCGTATTGAATTTTGTTGCGTTTGGCACAAATGTTCGGATAAATTCGCTTTTGTTTTAATTAATTGTGAATTTACTGTTTTTTTTTTTTTTTTTTGAATCAAATCAGTTGGTTTTGGTTTCATGTTTCTTTCTGAGGCAATTCGATTGTAAGTATACATAGTGGAGTAGTAGTAGTAGTAGTAGTAGTAGTATTGGTAGTAGTAGTAGTAGTAGTACAGTGGTAGTAGAGTAGTAGAAGTAGTTGGCAACTCACCATTGGACGATAGCCAGCACCAGTTGTAGCCGCCATTGGTTGTGGTGTCCAATTAGCACCTGGTTTCGCTGTATTTTTAGGTGAATTCCATTGCACGGGTCTATGAGAATAATGGGGAAGTAATGATATAGACGAGATATCAATGACACAGATCACGGCAATTTCTTGTTTTTTTGATGTATTTTTTTTTTTTGATTTATTTGTATTCGGAATTTTGATTTTAAAATTTGGTATGAGCATTTTTTCCAATGATTTATGTACAGAAACATGATTGAAGATGATATTATAATGAAAAATGCTGTGTGATTCGGGATTCGATTCAATAACAGTAAACTTTAAAGATTAGTTTACGAAATAATTGGTTTTCTAATCATTTACGAAAGTGTATCGAAAACGAAATTGTATACATGAACGCCAACAAGAGTTCTTGAAGAGCATTAAAGTCTAGACATTATAAACAAGAGTTGGTTTTCAATTCTTAAAGAGGCACAATCAATCAAGTATCACAACTGTTGTTTGAAAATCTTCACAGAAGCTTTATCGATATTATAGATACTCAAATAGAGTTTTTAACCAATGTTGTTTTTAAATGTTTGGTTGACTTTTCAACAAAACCCCAAAGTTGTGCAGTGAAAGGTTTGTTTGTAATTCAAGGGCGAAGTTTTAAATAATGTTTGTTTGTAATATTAATTTTGAACTATTTTTTTGAAAGATGATTTCAATTGGCTAAGTGAACATGATTGTGATTTTAGTGATTGTTGCTATTTTGAATTTTTTTATGTATTTTTTTTTTTATTTATTTTTTTTTTTTGTTGTTCGGTCGTTTCTTTTCTTTTTTTTTTTTACTCACTTTGCACTTGCCGATTTATTTATATTTAGATTATCAACTAATGACATTAGCGAACTGTCCAAATCGCCGGTTATTATTTTTCCAGTGCTGGCTGGCTGTTGTTGTTGCTGCTGCAGCTGCGACGAGGATAGTGTGAGTTGTTGCTGTTGTTGTTGTAGGAGTGACTGTTGGCCTGCTATTATGGAACTGTTGTGGAAACCCGCACCTGAAGTGACAACATTCGATTGATTGGCTGCTGGATTGTTTGAGGCTATGCCGGGTTTTAATACATCACCCAAGGCATCGAAGCCTGATTTTTTTTTTTTTTTTTTCATAATTTTTCGTTACGTGTATTGTTGGTGAATTGTTTATTCAATACAATTTCGAATAAGTCGATTTGATTTTGGAGATATTTGTACGTTATGATTTTTAAAGCAGATTACAACAATTGCCCGCGTAAATTTGTTCCAAAATTTGTTTTTTTTACAATTATTTACACACATTTAAGCATTGTTGGAGGTGAGTAAATGATGAAGATTTCGATGGATTTCATTTCAAATGTGAATTTAGTTTTAGATTCGTGTGAGAGAAGGTTTCAAGTTGCCAGACATCACCAAGTTTGTTGTTTGCGTACGAAAACAAAATCATTTGTCATTGCCACCATTGAATTGTTGTGTTTTTGTTTTTGTTGTTGTTCGTTTTGGGTATATTTTTTTTTTTTAACACAGTTTTGACACAAGGACACGTAATTTGTTTAATGGATTTGTGCCACCACAGTTTTGAAAAATTTTACGTTTTTTGCATGATGTAAAATATATATGTGTGTGTGTATGTTTGTGTATGTGATTTGTGTGCGTATATGTAAAGAAAAAACAAAATAAAAAAGAGAAGAAGAAAACATACATTTACAAAAATAAATATTTTGTTTTTTTATGTGTTTATAAACTTTCTTCGCCTTATACAAGTTGTTAATTAAGTTATATGAGTGAAAATGTGAGCGTTTGACAGGAAAATCATTTACAAAAGAAGCCAACACATTTTGTGAAAAGCATTTGGTAGATAAAAAAAAAAACACAAAAACAATAACAAAAATATTAAATAAAACATACAAAAATTTAAATTAGTTTACAAAAAACCATGTTATATATTACAAAAACAAAAAACAAAATCAAAAGCGACCATCACCATGTTTGATATTTTATTACAATGACAGACATAAGCAATCACTGTTAGATCAACTTTCTTAAACTTTATTTAGTTGTTTTTTACAAATTTTGTAAGTTAAAAAAAAACATTAAATTTAATTATACAAAAAAACCTTAGCGAAATGGTTAAGGATTTTGATAATGATAAGACTCTTTAAACAAAAACAAAAACTAACAAAGAGCCCTTTAAAAATTTTGAAAAACCTGCATAACTCTACTCATCATCATCTCAAGATTCATTTCTCTAAGAGTTCGGCTTGTATTGAAATCTTTGCAATTCTTGTCTTTTAAAATCCAACATTTGAAGTTACGATTACTTTAATTTTGAAAATGTTATTTGAAAAAAATATGTATCACAGTATTCTGCCCGTAAACCTTATATTAAAAAAACCTTGTATACATTTTTAAATAAAACTCTGCTTAAAAAGTTCCATTGGCGAAAAAGCATAAAAAGCCGCGAAAAACTAAAGAAATATAACAAAAACAAAAAGTTTTCTACAATTTCGCTGAAACATTTTGTACATAAAAATTGACATTAAGCAGCAAATACACGAATCATCGAGAGAGACTCTCTAAAATTAAAGCCAAATTGATAGAGAGAAATGCTACTTGAAAGCGAAAAAAATATTTGAAATATTTGCTAGACAGACTTAGCTGTACACGATTCGAATAAATGCTGTGCTTAGGCAATGATTATAAAATAAAACAAAATAATAACGAAACAATTAGACACGATACAAGATACAATTGAACTACTACAACGACGGGTAAGCGACGGAAAACGACGTTTATGACGATAACGACGACGAGCACGCACGCATTTGTAAATATTTGCACAAGTTAGGCAAAGCACAAAGAAAGACATTCAGCTAAACGTGAAGCATTTTCATGTGAACAAGACAAGACGAGCGCAATTGAAAAATATATCGAAGCGTTTTGTGTGCTGATTGAAGCATTTCTTGCTGTTTGCTGTTTGTCTGTATTTGAGTTTTGATTTTTGAGTACTTTGACAGTTTGAGAGTGAAGCATTGGTGAAGTTAACTGAACTAAACGTTTCAACTTTTTTTTTGTACAACTTGCATACAAAACAAAGGCTTCACCTGTGAGAAACTGTGTTGAGGACACGGCTGGCGTTGCCGTGGCCGATCCTGTCATTGAGCTGGGTGTCAAGATGCTCGCCGTTGGCGTATGCAACGCAATTGTTGACTGCTGTGGCGTGCTCATATAGAAGCCTTGTTGTTGTTGGCCGCCAACAAAGAATTGTCGCTGTTGTTGTTGTTGGTTCATTTCCATTTCATCGAAGAATGGATTTGGCAAAGGCTTCGAAGCGGCAGCGCGCAATGCTGCGTCTATTTATATTGCGTTTGGTCAATCAATGGCAAATTAAAAATAATAATTTAAATTAGTTTAAGAAATCACAAAAATAAAATCAAATGAAATTTAAATACGTAAAATCATTTACATTTTCACGCGACTTTGTAACGTTTAATAAAAAAATTGTTAAAGCAAATTTCAAATCGAAAAAAAATGCAAGTAACATAAAAGTTTAAAAAAATTAATCAAAAAAAAAAATATATTAAAAATATTGAAAATTGTTAGTCACATTAGCGACATGCAACCATTGATTAAATAATTATTTTTAAAATTATATATATTAATATAAAAATTCACTGGGTTAGTTTTAAAAATTTGTCGTATTACAAAACCCAATTAAGTTCAATCAATTGTTAGCACATTACAGTTTGTTATTTTTATAAAATATATTCGAACGAAAATGTTCTTAAAATATATAAATTCTTTTCTTTTTTGTTCTTCAGATGATCGCATGATTTAATGGTTTGATGGACAACAAAGTGAACTTACCTGATGGCTCTGTATTACCAAAGACTGAAGTGAAATTACTATCGGAAACGAATGCATTTGTAGCAGCAGCGGAAGGTACTGAAGCGCCATTGAAACCTGTATTTCAGTGAGTGTGTTTGTTGTAGTTGTAATTTGTGTTGTGTTATTTTGCAGATATTCAAGTGATAATTTAGTTGTTGTTTTTGTCGTAGTTGTGTAAGTGTTTTTTTTTTTGGGAAAAGTGATGGAAATGAAGAGTTTTGCATTAGTTGAGAAATTATAAATGAAAAATATATAAAATTATATAAAAAACTTAGAAAAATAATTTAATTAAAATGCAATAGAAATTGTATGTGCATGGTGCATGAGTCTAAGTTGTAGAGGTTTTCATAGTTTGGTGTTTTTGAAGAGTCAACTAAGTCGGTTTGGCAAATTCTTATACTATAACTAACTACAATAATATACCAACTATTTTTGCATAATAAAAAATAAACTTAAAAACAAACTAATAATAAAAACATAATTAGAAAAAGAATAAGTGTAAAAAAACTAATTAAAAATAAAAGAAAACAAATGAAAATTGCATGCTACCATTATTATGCAGCCAAATATTATTTGCATTTAGTGCAGCACCTGTGGCTCCAACGCCGGCAGCGGTAGCGCCGCCACCGGCGACGGGTGCATCAAACATATCGGCGAACGGATTGCCCAACTGCAGCAAATCATCGGATGCCTTCGTTGAGGCGCCACCTGCTGCAGCAGCAGCGGGCTGTGCCGATGCGGCACCGAACAAATCAACTATCGGTACACCAGCCGCAGCGGCTGGCGGCGACGATAGGAATGGATTTGTTAGTGCTGCGCCAGCGCCACCAGCACCGCTACTAGTGGGCGAAGAGACCTTGGACTATAGAAAATAAAATATCGATTAATCAATATGTCAATACAGCAATAAACACAAAGCAATAACTTTGCTCATTAGTTCAAACTTACTTTGTACTGATTCATGGCGGCCTCCTCCTCGGCTAGCACCTGAGCCTTGAGTTGCTCATCAATGCCGTTGCTGTTATCAAATTTGCTGGAGGCAGCTGCTGTGCCAAACGATGAGCTAGTGGTAGAAAGTGCAGAGACAGCGTATTTTACGTTCTTTTGGTTGCTACTATAGTTTTTTTTTTTTTTCATATTTATTAATTTTAGCGAATTTAAATCAACCAAAATCAAAGAAAATCAAACAAAAAGCAACCAAAATCACAGAACAGCAAAAATATTCAAATAAGCCAAAAGAAAAAGATGCGTGCGTAGATAAGTGCAAAATTATGAAAAGAAAATGTGCCCAAAAAGGCACGTTTGGTAAAAGAGAATCAAATTAATTAAAAAAATAAATTACAAATTGCAATAAAACTAATAATAAACTAAGACTTGTAATGACAACAAAGAAGATGTGAGCTGTATCAATTTTAAGAACGCTAATCGAACAAATAAATAATGAAGCAAATCAATTTCGGTGACTTAAGTGTTGCAGCTCACATTCGCATTACTAAACTAAACTAAACGACAGCATTTGATGTAATTTACCTAGCAGACTGAGTGGGTGTATTAGCTGCTGACACCTTGCGGCCCTCCAACGTAGCCAAATGCTGTTCCAAAGCATCCAAAAGTGAGCTGGGCGCCTTGGTCAAATCCGGTATGTCACCCTTATCGATGCCAACGTTCTGTGAAAAGAAATCAAATTAAATTTATTATTTCAATTGATTTTTTTTTTAAGAATTATGCGCAACAAACCTCGGCAACCTTTAAGAATTCGCCAACGCGATCCATGCGCACCAAAAATTTCTTATACAAATCCAAAGCTTCGCGTGCATGCTTCTTATTCATATCAAAGTATTTCTCAAGTAAATTAATGATGCCATCGTTGTAGCAAGCAAAGAGGCGTATGAGATCGCGGAAAAGCAACATGAAACTCATGTTGATGACACCTGACAAATGATATAAAAGAAAATTAATAAGATTATGCGTTAAGTAAATGTTAATGTAGCATACAAACCATTTGTTAAATCATTGGACTGACAATCAAACTCCAAAAGCGCATCCAATTGTGCTTGCAAAACGGGCAAAGTTTTGAGCAACTTGTCGGCATTCATGCTGCGCAGTGAGCCTTCCTCTTTGCTAGCGTGTCAACAGAAACATGTGTAAATGACATTATACTTCAACACAAAACAATTACAATTACTTACCCACGCTTCACTTTGCAGAAGTCGAAAGCCATTGCACGATAGGATAGTGACTTCTCATTCAGATACTTGGCATAGCGTCGTATGAATGGTGACATGTCGTAACCTGTTGACATTTTGTTTTAGGCATTTTATTTGTGTACAATTATTTCATGTGCTAATCAACAAACTACTAAATAATAAAAACAAAGTTACTACAACTACAAAATATACTACAATCAATATACTACAAAATAAAGAGCCAAATTGTTACAAAAAATTAAGTGTAATTATTCATTTTTGGTTAATCAAGATTACAGCTTTTGAATTTAGTACAAATTGCTTGACAGTTAAGCGCAACTAAAGTAGAGCAATGTTCAAATCAAGTTTTACATTTAAGCCGCAAACAGCATTTTTTAGATACTCACCCATTCTGCCACCTGGTACGCCCATGCCACCTTCTGCATTGAGGATTTTTGTATTTTTTGTTTTTTTTGTCATTTTTTTCAGAGAATTCATATTCAGTTATTATACAGCAACAGATATTTTTTTTATTGATGAATATTTTTTTATTTTTGTTAAATAAGCGTTTTATTTTTTTATGTAGAAAAAATTTCATAAAACATGAAAAGCCAACACACACATTATTTTCGATTTTTGAAGACATTATTTATGATTGAATGGAACAGAGTAAGAGAACGAAACAATGCGTAGCATTTTTAGAGAGTACAAGCGAGCGTAAGAGAAAAGAGAAGAGAGAAGAGTTACATTTGTTAATTAATTATCATTGAAAGTCATAAATGTATGATTAAAAAAAAAAACAACAGAACTTTAAACCCTTGTGAAAAAAATGTTTAAATTAAAATATATCAAGCAAAAAAAAAGTAAAAACAAAAGCAATAAAAAGAGATGATTTTGTTTTTACAAACACAAAGTTTCAACAATGTATGCATGAACACTTTTGTTAATTTAGAAACTGAAATTTATGAAATATTCATGTTTTTTATACCTTGCACGGTGCCCTTGTCCAGAAATGAGCTCAAATTGAAGGTGGAATTACTCGAAGCCAAATATTGCATAAAGCGCTGTAAGAGTTAAGAAATAAAAAAGGTTAGTGGGATTTCTGGTCTAGAAGCCAAAATTTAAGGCGTTTTCCAAAGAACGTTAAAAAAAAATATTCCAAAATTTGTTTACAAAATATTTATTAATATTCAAAGAATCCAAGATAATTTTTCCAAAAAAAATAAAATCAAAATCATCGAGCTATGGTGTTGTGAAGCGAAGGCCACATAAAAAAGGTGGGGTCATGGTTGATATGATTCCAATCGTTGCATAGTTATGCTAGGGATAGGCGTCGTTATAGTCCCGACCATGGAAAACAACTTTAAAATTTTTCCACAAAATGGCCACAATTTGAAAATACAATTTTTTTTTATCTTTTATGACTTTCACGAATTTTTAAAAATATTAAAACTAGTTATTTTTCAAAATGCATGATTCAGGCTAAGGGAGATATATTAAGAAGGTTCAGTTATAATTTAGAATTAATCGGATGATTGGAACTGGAGATATCATGTAAACCATGTCGAAAAAAGAAAAAATAAAATAAAAACTTTTTTTAAATTCTAGACCCCCACTAAGAAAAAAAAAAAAAGGATAAGGCTTATAGAGTATATATCCCATTAACACTTTAGGGTATATCTTTATAAGCATACCAAAGCACATGTTTTTCGCAGCTAATGTCTTGAGGAGTATTAACAAAGGACACTCAATTAGTTATTCATTGGCGCATCATTTGCTAATTGCTAACCTAATAAAAATTAGTCAACATATGTTTGTCATCATAGTCATCGTCAAACAAATCTCAGCATAATTATGCCATTAGCTTTTGCGAACAACAGATTGAATAAAATAAATAAATCAAGCAAACCAAAAGAGCCAAAACAAAATAAATCAAAACAAAAACAAAAACATAAAAAGAAAAGTATTACGTGAAAAACTTTTGTATGCACACAGATTGATGGCCAACGTACGTGACCTTTGTCATGGGCAACGTGTTGAGAAGAGAAAATCGAATAAATAAGTAGTTAAAGCACAGCAGACAAAAGAATGCGTGCAATAAACGAGTACACAAAAGAAAAAACAAAACAAATGAAATAAGAAAAAATACAAATCATGAAAGTAAAAGTGAACTGCAAGAGCTTCTGCCAAACGTATGGAAGATGAAAGCTTTGAAGAACAAAGAACGAAAATAAATAAATATAAAAATGATTTGTCTGCAAGACATGACATTTTAAAGTTGCTGCAATCAAATAAGTTTAAATTCTTTTATGAAATTTGAGTTTAGTTTAGTTCAAATTTCAATTTGAGTCACAATTGTAAGCTAACACATGTTACTAACAAATTGTGTACAATTTTTACATAAAGCACTTTATCTTTTGCTTCAATACAAATGAGTACAATTGTACGACAACGCCTCTTATTTTATATATTAGATTTTTATGTTCTTTTTTGCTTCTAAGCTTTTAATAATTGATTACTGTTTTGGCTGTAATGGCATTTCAACGCCGCTGTTGTGCTGCCCACATTTAGTAATTGCTTAGCTCAGCTCACCTCATTGCCATATGCCATCAAATGATGTGTCGTTATCAGCGATTTGTAGACAACAACCCAGTTGGCGTTCTGTGAACGCTCAATAAGTAAATTGGCCAAATGCGGTATGGAGACATTTGGTTCATTCGTGCAGTGCACCAAATCTGCAAAGAGAACACAAGAAGAAGAAGAAGTGTCATTATAAAATTTATATTACAATAAAATTAGCAAATCATTAAACATGCATTTTATAAGAAATAACACAAAATTGCTTATAAAGAAAATTTATTATCAGTCATAAAACAACGCTGAACGTTTCAACTTGGTTTATCGGACACGCTTCTTTGTGCCTCCTTGTTTATCGTCACTTCGCGGCTATCACTTTGCACTGAACTGCCGGAGATGCTTTTGTATTTTGTTGCCAGGCTTCATGTTTACTGTGACATCGCTTTTTTTATCTGTATGAACTTTTTAACGACATTTTTATATCGAAACATTTTAACTTTGAGTACATATGTATATCCTAAAATATATGGAAAAAAATCTATTGATAAGCCAAAAAAAAATGCTTTTTGTTATTACTGTTCTATACTGAGTTCCAGCTGTTCATTTATCGCTTTGTGCATGAAATTTATGAATTTGTTAAAAGCGAAAACAGTGCAAACAGTTGAATCTTATCGAAATTTTTAGGGGCGTTTGAATAATGTAACATTTGTTTAAAATATCATACTAAGCAAATTAAGGGCGATAATGGCAACAACAAATTAGTTCAAATAATATTCAAAATATTCAATAAAGCTTTGAAGACAAGCCAAGTAGATGACAAATAGCCAAGACAAATGTCGACAGAATGCCGCCAAAAAAAATAACTGCTTAACAAAAGCAATGTGCATGAGTCACCATTATGACTCGCGGCTACAAGTAAGCCAAGTCAGCATAAATTCCAAGGAACGCGTGCAGAGCGAAACAAGTTTATGCAAAAAATAATAAAAAGAAAACAAACCAATAACAACAAAAAGCAAACATCAACCAAATTCACAATATTTATTTAAATAAATAACAGTTGTACATAAATTAAGCAATCATTGACATCGCGCCTGAAATGGCACATTAAAAGACAAAATAAACAAACAAAACATGAAATTATGAAAAAAGAACAACAAGAAAATACATGTATAAGAGGCGGAAGAAAAGTGCGGAAATAACGAGATGCATTTGCAACGGTAATCAAAGCTTGTGGCACACGCGAAGCCGTGAGAAAATGACGTAACATTGGAGAACAACAACAAAAAGGCTGAGAGAATGCGAACAAGAGTAGCAGCATGTGTATAAAACGGAGAGAGTTTGGTAATGCGAGCGAGCGAGCACCCACTAAAAAAAACGTGCATGCTGTCAAAATTATAGGTGACTCTGAGAGTGAGAGTGCAGCACAATATCGCCGTAAATGGCAAAGCCAAATAAAACAAATACGAAGAAAAAAGAAAACTACAAAAATGAAGAAGCAGCAAAGCCTATAAATATAAAGACAGGTGCACTTAAGCTTTCGTAAGTGTGTGTGTGTATGTGAATTTGTTTGTATGCATACATCTTCTTCTTCTTCTTTACTACTGTTTTACACAATTGGAGCAAGAAAGTCGCACACATCTGTACGCACTCATACACAGCCACACATTTTCTAATTGAATGAATTGAAAAGAAAAAAAAGAGCAGCGTCAATTCAAGTAGTGTGCGAGCGTGACAGTAGACGTTCCTATCATATGTTGTAGCTGGTGCAATGCTGCATGTTTTTCATTTATTTCCTATTGTCTAACAATTTTTATGCAATCTTTCGCAATAGCAAAATTTTTGTATTGAATAAAGTAACACTTTCGGCAATTATTTTTGTACACTTACAATCTAAATGCTTCTTCTTTGGTCCAATGCACTCCTCCGTTGTTGCTTTGCACACCGACTTTGCCAGTCCTTGACCAGCAAGGCTGTGCCTGGCCGCAAGCAGCCGATCATTGATTGTTTGTCCAGCCATAGTCATCTTGAAGCCTTTTTATTTTATAGACACACGCTCTCAGCAAAATTATTTTCACTTTTGTGTTTTTTTTTTTTTGTTAATTTAATTAAGTTATGCACAAAACAAAACACACACTAAGATCTGAATGCGACTGAAAGACGCACACACACTGAAGAGACGGACACGATTCGCGACGACACTTGACTTCTATGAATTTTGCTGAAATATTGATTGATATTTATTTACAGTTATAATACACGCGCACTTTCGTTAATTTTGACGTCTTCGTGATGATGTTGATGATAATTGTTATTCGTAGCAAGTTGTCAAAAAAATAATTGCAAATATGCAAGCATTCGTATGTATGTGTGTGTATATATGCAACGCAAACTCCAACAGAGACTACTGCACCCCACCGATGTGATTCGCGCACTGTTGCTTTCGGACACTTTGGCTTTGCCGTTTTGGCTAACTGTTCTTCTGCAGTCGCGATATGCAGAGCTCGACTTCAAACACGAAAATGCCGGGAGTGTTAATTTTTCAATAAAGACAGAGAAACGAAAGAGAGAGAGAGAGAGCAAAAGAGTATGTTTTTACTTATCAAACTTATTTTCTGCTCCCCCGCTCTTTTATTATTGCTTTTAACTACGAAAAAAATTAATTCAAATGAAAATATATCATTTAAAAAAATTACTTCAAAATTTGAAAAGTTTTTCACACTTATCAGTTTTGTATTTCGTTATCAGAGACCCCACATCTTTGTCTTTAAGCAAGGCCACGCTAATTTTCCCTTGATTAAATGGCTACGCGGTCAAGGTATTAGATGCCAACCCCCCGTAGAAATTTGCATCAACACCCACAAAAAAATACATTTAACAATTCCTAACAGATTTCATTTTTCTATTACAAAGGCGCACAAATAAACAAAAGCTCAAGCACGAAAAAAAAAATATTTGCAGCAGCAATAAATTTTGTACGCCCCACCCCACTGTGACTGTGACCCCCTTTTTTCGGTGACTTGCTGACTTGCTACAACGAAACTTGGCAAAATCGATGCAGCCACTTCGAACTGACTGTTACAAGCCATCTCTGTAATGGAACCCAAATCTCATACTATGTGCTTTAGCTTGGACTTCTAAGCGAACCTTTTAGGCAAAATTCAAGGCAGTTGAAGCCACGTACCAAAAAACACAAAAAAAAAAAAGAATGAATGAATGTGAAAAAATTCTTTTGCGGCTGCTGCTACGCTGGCTTTCCTCAGTCTATACACACACATATACACTTAAATACCGAATGCATTTATTTTTTGAACCACAAATACTTCTTTTTGTTATGTGATGGCTTTTATTATACTCTGCTCACGCACTTTTATTGCTCACTCAATTTATTTAAATAAATTAAAAATACTCTACACTGCTGCTTCTTCTAGCGCTGCCTCGGGAACTGACATTCACAGGCAACAGCTGCTGTGTTCTGTGCTGTAAAGTGGCAGTCAATGTTAGAGAAGTGTTGACCAATTCTTCATTATAACGGCCACTCTCTTAAAAATAATTATAAACTAATATAATATAATAATTATAAACTAAAGTGCAACATGATAACCTGATAACCGTAATTTTATAAATTTAATATATAATTCGCAGTTAATAATTATACATTCCATGGTCGATAAATAATATTTACTAAGTCTTAACTTCAAAATCACCCTTTATCTTATTCAAGCAGTAAAGCAAGAGAAGTTCTGTAGCCCTCGCATGCACAGCTGTTTCATGTACAGCTGCTTAAAATGACCGGCCGCATACGACAAGCGATTTGTGAGAAGGTTGGAAAATAGTAATAACTGACTATTTTACTATGATATAAACGCGTTTACTTTGCAGTTGAAGCATGTCACACAAATATCTAACATCTATGAACAGTTGGAAGTGCCGGTAAGGAAGCAACTAAATGGCAAGCCGACGTTACAATGGACACTGCCAGAAAATGTTCTCCCACAACAGGAGAAAAACTTACTCAGTGTACTTAAAAGCTTCGAAAATGATACAAATGGCTGTGTGGAGCGAGTACACCTGATGCCAGCAGCAGGCAAACAGTCTGCTAGAATAGAGTTTCAACTGCAAGCCGACGCATTTGCCAAACACATTCTCAAACCCGAAACAACACTAACATCGACAGCCACGACAAATTCTCACAAACGAATAATCGTTGAGTTTAGCTCACCTAATATAGCGAAACCATTCCATGTCGGTCATCTGCGCTCAACAATCATCGGCAATGTGCTCGCTAACCTACACAAGCATTTAGGGTATGACACCTTAAAGATGAACTACCTTGGAGATTGGGGAACCCAATTTGGTCTCCTAGCACTGGGGGTGCAACTTGGTAACATCAGTGATGAACAAATGCGCGCACAGCCCATAGAGACCCTTTTTAGTGCCTATGTTACGGCTAACAAAGCTGCTGAGCAGGATCCAGCGATGGCAGTACGTGCTCGTGAAATCTTTAGTAAATTGGAGGCAGGCGAGGATGCTGATATGGCACAACAATGGCAACAGTATCGACAATACACAATTGATGAACTCAGTCGTGTCTACGCAAGGCTTGGAGTACATTTTGATCACTACGAATGGGAATCTCAGTATTCTCAACGTGAGATCATTGCCGTGCTCGAGCGTTTACGCGCCGCAGGCTTGCTGTTACGCGAACACGATGGTCGTGAAATTGTGCAAGTAGGCACACGACGCGTACCCATAATCAAGAGCGATGGTTCCACTTTATATTTGGCACGGGATATTGCTGCACTGCTTGAACGATATGAACGTTTCAAATTTTCACGCATCATATACGTTGTGGACAATAGTCAGACCGATCATTTCAAAGCACTTTTTGCAACAACAGCAGCATTAAGTCCGGAACTAGCCAATGGAGTAGAGCAGCAGTTGACACATGTGAAATTTGGACGCATACACGGCATGAGTACACGTCAGGGCAAAACAATTTTTCTGCGCGATGTCCTGGATGAGGCACGTGACATTATGCGCGAGAAACGGCGGAGCAGTGCAAGTGAGTTGTATGCATAAAATCTTTTAAACATTTGTGAAACTGTTTCTATGTCAGCGACAAAAACCAATGCAACACTTGATGACGACAGAGTCTGTGATATACTTGGCGTTTCAGCCGTCATCATCAACGACCTCAAACAGCGTCGCCAGCGCGACTACGAGTTCAATTGGCAGCAAGCGCTACAAGTAAACGGCGACACCGGCATCAAGTTACAATACACGCACTGTCGTTTGCACAGTCTGCTCACGAACTTTGCACACATAGATTTGACCGATGTTGAACCCAGTTGGCAGCTGCTAGCTGAGCCAGAAGCACAAGATGTACTTTATGATATTGCGCGCTTTGAACAGACGATGTGGACCGCCAAGCAACAATTGGAGTCTTGCATACTTGTTAACTATCTTTTTGGTCTATGGTAAGGGCATATATGTAAAATACTTGTAAAAAACACTGAAGAAACCAAAACTAATATCACTTATTACAGCAACTCGACCAGTCGCGCGTTGAAGCGTTTGCCCGTCAAACAAGAATGCTCACACGCAAAGCAAGTACAACGTCTTCTGCTCTTTCATGCCGCAAGGCGCACATTGCAACAGGGCATGTGCATTCTGGGTCTACAGCCATTAGAACAAATGTAGTAAAATTTCAATTTTAATTATGTTTATGTTTTTTTCTATTATCAAATTGTCTTGACAAATGCAATAACAAGTAACGTTGATCTATATGTACAAATTGAAAGTCTCGTTATTAACGCTTCTTCCACGTGTACTTGCGACGTGCACCTTCCTGGCCAAACTTCTTGCGTTCGCGTCGTCGATAGTCACGTGTCAGCAAACCGGCTGTAAGTAGAAAAGAAAAGCAACGGCACGGATGCAATTAAAATCAACCGAGCGAACACAACAAACATAAATTTTGAGCTAATTAGCATCAAGTGCGCGACTTACCCAATCTCATTGACTCGATCATTTCTTGATCGACAAAACTACGCAGACTCATTGCAATGCCCCAACGTATGGCGCCCGCCTGACCGGAAGGGCCGCCGCCCTCGACATTGGCCTCTACATCGACTTTGTCCAACTGCTCGGCGAATTGTAATGGAAAGAGCAACTACAAGTAAAGAAAAAGCAAATAACCATGTAAAAAAAAACTTTGATTAAGTACAATGCAATATAATTTGTATTCAATGGAAAATGAAATTAAAAAAAAATAAAACTCGTCGAAGCACCGTTTTCCACACTTAATTGGCCATGCATTTCTCACATAATACAACGAATGAATTTCCTCCCAAATCGTATAACAAAGCTTCTAACAAAGTAACTGGCAATAAAATTGAGAATCATTCGCCAACGCGCATCACATTTATTATCTATCGAGTCGCCGTCGCCAGTGTATAGTTTATTGCTCATTTGTTAGTGAAATTGAAGCAAAAATAACTGAAATTGCGATAATGCGCAACAATTTGCTGCATGTAGCAATTAAATGTCAATCACAGTCATCTTGTCGATGTCAGGTGGCGAAGCGATCGTGTGAATTTGGTCACTTCTGATCTTTTATTACATTATTTGAAGGTGATTTGTTTGTAAATTTTATTTATCTTTAATAATATTTATATTAAAAATCCACTATGAATTCATATAAATCTAGCTCCTAAAAAGTGAGACCAACTTATTTTTATTTTCCTTTTATTCAATCTTCTTGCCAAGCACAGTTAAACTATCAGTCCGATCTTCCGCAGCTGAAGAGCGCAGCGCCCTTTACCGCGTACGCCCACCTTTCCATCTTTACTACGTATGAGGAAGCGTTTCGTGGCTCAACCTGTTTCGCAACTGCTTGCAGCCGGCGAAATCAAGTATTCTCTCAAAATGTCTACACAAATCACCCCGACTTGTTGCAGACTTCAATATTGCACAAATTGTCCAGCGTATGCTTTGTTGTTGTCAAATGATAAGCCTTCCAGCGAACCCAAGCCGAGTCGCGTCGACGAGCCACCACCGCAGGCCATGTATAATATTTACGCAAAATTGTTGCCCAAAACCGGTTTCGAGTTCAATTCAATTAAGCCGTTTATTGGTTTATGAAATGTGTGCGCCACTCAAATTGGCAAATATCACTTAACTTGGCTACTTGTGGAATTTTACCAATTTCGGGTGAAAATTTGATTGAAGTTTTGACTATCGAACGAACATGTGCGCTAAAAATAAACAAATCTATGCCAAAAATAACTTAACCAAATAATTATATATAATTGATAAATAATTGCGTGTCATGTTCGAAGTTTTGGCTTATCTGCCGCCCATTTCAATATAAATAAAAAAATATATCATATTTAATTACAAAAAATATGTTATTTGTTTACTTTATCATGGGATTTCACAAGAAGCAAAGGCTTTTGTATAATTTTAAAAAGTATCCGTTTGGACAATGCTTTGAAAACTAAATTTTGATCCAATAAATTTAAGGTATGCGGAAATTATGTATGAGCAGTCTCCTGATGGTGTTGCCGCAAAGATTTGAAATTATGAAAATTCTATTTGAGTATTCTATACTAATTAAGTACCTAACAATTCTTACAATAAATTAATTTATTTGCAAATTTCTAATCAAAGCCAAATTGAAGTCTTTTTTAATAAATCCAAGCTCGTGCCAAAAAAATGTTAGCAAAATGCTCACACGAATATCAAATAATAATATTAATCATTTGATTTCGACGTTAAAACATGTTAAAGTCCAAAAAACAGAGTTTAAATAAAATATATATGACAACGAACTCTCATCGGCTCAATAAATGTGTGGGAATAAACACACGTTTATTGAGCCGTTGAAATTTAACTTACGACAAACTTTTTAGACAAAACAAAAAATAAACACCCGCACATTCACACATACACATACACACAAACATGCGCATTATAATTAAAAGACAATAACAATAATGATAAAATAAATCAGCGAACCAAAATAATACAAAAACAAAACAAGGTGAGTCCATTTGTTTAAGGCTCAATTTGAATGGATTGTTCGAGGCAAACAAAAAAACAAAAAAGAAAAAACATAAACAAAACACCAAGTTAAATGCGATACATCATAAAAAAATAGGACAATCAATCACTGACGGTTAAAACATTTCAACTGAATAGAAGATGACTTCACATGACGAGCGTCGTTCATGGGGAACACAGACAAGACTTATAAATTAATGTATAATTAAAGCCAACGACGAATATAAACTTTAATTTAGCAGCATTAAATAAAAAATAAAAAAAAAAAGAACGCTCTTATAAATAAGAGAGAGATTCTAGTAAACAAATTCTTAAAGTGATGACAAACACGAATGCCAGCAACAACAATGGCGACAAACTCAAGAGCCGCCAACATTTTCATTTACAAGGAGAACAGGTTTCTTCGGACAGCTGATTCAGCACGATCATCCGGCCGGCCAGCCAGCGTACCAGCCGACCAGACTAATGAGTGACAGACGCCTACGATTAGAACAATCATAGAAACACAGTTGCTATTAAAAACCTAAAAAACTAGAATCCAAACTAAGCTCAGCACTAAGAACGCGGCATAGTGTTTCAGTTCTTGACGACGGCATTGCCGCCAAACTGACTGCTTAATAGATCATCATCATGAACTTTCCTGCGATCGTTGCGACGTTGCGTTCTTAAAGCTTTGAATACATGAAATTTCTCGTCATTCTGCGAACATAAAATATGCGAATTTGAGAGACGAGAACCAACCGCGTCTGAAGCTAAAACCGATCGCGATATTCTTAAGTAATCTTTTATTGCCTTTTGTATCTTTCGTCTTGAGTTACTGTTTCGAAGACAATCTTATATTGTATATATTATATTGATACAGTTCAAAGTCGTGCACACGATTGTCACCGATGTTGCTGGTGATGACGATGACGACGATGTTGTTGATAATGATGATCAACATCATCTACGGCTCTGTGATAAAAACAGTATTCTTTGTCAACCGTAATCAAGTACGTTCGTATCAGTCTCCGGTCATAGTTAGTCGCAAACACGCTTGACATCCATTTTCGCATTTTTTCGCACAGTCGTTGTTATTCGTTCGTCGGTTAAGAGCGTTCATTGAGCCACAGGAATCAAGTTTAAATTCTCAACTGAACTTTTGTCAACTATAAAAATAAAAAAAACTGTCTGGATAAACTTGCAACAAGTACAAATTGTTAAAATAACACAAACAGAAACGAGACTATGGCGTTTGTCTCTTAAACGTAAATAAACAAATATTTTCTTATCGTTTCGAAATCTTTTTACATTTCACAAAGAAACACTTGTTGGTAACCATATTTTTGCTGATATCTGCTCAAATCTTGGTCGAATTAAGATAAATATTTCACGCGAACTGTGCAAATCGATAAAAATATAATTATATAAGAAGTTTTATTTTTAAGGATCTGAAAGTGGTTAAATTAGTATGTCCTTTTTTTTACTTTTGCTTAGAAATATATGTGCAGCAAAAACAGTAGTACAAGTTTACTCAAAAACATCTTCAAATATAAACGTTAAGCTCTATTTTCAAAATTTTATTTGGTGTTAACTTTTCAAATCATTTAAAATTTCAAAATTTAAAAAAAATCTGCTTCGAATTTTTTTGGAACTTCGAAAAACTTAAAAAAAAATTGTATTTATTTATATATTTTATTTTTTATAAATGTATATTTTTTTTTTAAGTCCTTAATTCTTAAGAAATAAATTTCCAACCTCCGATAGGTCTAAGAATTTCAAAATTTTTTTCATAATGTTTTCCAAAATGTCTTTTGCATTAAGTAAAGTTTGTAAAATATATCACAACTTTCTATATTTCTGTAAATTTCAGAAAGTTACTTCAGAACTAATCTGGTGTCTTAAAATAGTCGCTTTGAAGCACACAAAAAGATTGTAATAACGGCTTAAAGTCGTAAGTAAAAAGATTTAGTTACACAATTCATTCTTCTAGAACATCACAAATACACACGAAAAAAACAGAAAGCATAAATTTAAATACTCAATTACAACACAACAATTGAACTATTTTTCATAACCATTATGCATTATCCTTTAATTTGTACAAATCGTATGAAATGTCTTGAACTCAATTGCAGTAACCAAAAAAAAAAAAAAAAGAACAAAGTAATAGAATTCTATAAGAACGAGTAAGCCTAGTGCGAAATGTACTCAGGTTCAAGGGCAATGTTGTAGCAGTTTAGATATAAAGATACAAAAGATTACACATATAAGAAGAGAATTTGAGTGGAAATGACGAATTGAGCGCGACATTTTTTTATGGATTATCATCAACATCATTATCATCATCATAGGCCAAACAAATGAGCATAACAAAAGCGCAATTGATTTCAATTATAATTGAATCAAGAAATACGAGCGCACATTCGCATTTTAAACAAGTCAACAAAAACGAACGAATATATGAAATCAAAAGAAAAATGCAGATACGAATAACACTGCGAGCGATATGACATTTTTTATGCGACGTACATATTTTTTTTTTCGGTGCAATCAAATAAATAAACAAATAAGAATACGAATACCAATTCGCATTTAACTTTTACAAAATGGCGGCGCTGCATGCATGACCACCAACGTCATTAGCACAAAATGGCGCTTCCGGGCCGACAGCCAAGACTTTTCGTCATGCCTAACGGCAACTAATCTAATCGAATCGAAAGTAAAATGGTGGCGTCTAACGGCAAACGTGAGCTAAATCAATAAAGAAGCGCCGCCGCTCTTTGATGAAATTCGTGCGAGCGCTTAACTCAATACGATTCGATCGGCACGGCTCGATTGGTTGGTTGGTTGTGCACAGCGTAGGCGTAGGCATCGAACATGTATGTTGCTTGCTTTCAAGATCTTTTGCTGCGAAATTAAGCTGACATAGTTTTATTTTTAGTAAGATTTCTTGCAACTTAAATTAATAGTGACACAAGCCGTAGAAAAGCGACACTGACGCTTTGCGCCACTGATCGGTTCGTAACAGATCAGCTACAGCGCGCGTTCTGATAAATCTTATTGTTCAATTTAAAAAAATGCCGTTTATTTCAATTTGTCGCCGTCAACGCTGAGATTCGTGATTAATTTGATAACAATACAGATTTTGTGTCGTTATGATATTTTGTATTTGTATCTGTATCTATATGAGTTGTCTTTGTGCTCATGTAAGTTGTCAGCGATCTTCACACTTGAAAATTTGTTACGGTTTAGCGTTCCTTAAAATGTGTGCGAAAAATTAAGCATTGTCACAGCAAAGCTTTTCATTACCCCTTTGTGAAAACATGTGTGCGTGCTCGTCAAGGTGTGAAAATAATTTGTTAATAAAGTTAACAAAGCATACGTATTCGTGTTTGCCCTCCAGCTTGGAAGAATCTATAGATAAGATCTGAAAGTGTGTTGCAATAAATTGCATATGCAATTGTTCTCGAATTCTTACAAGGCCGGCCGCGTATTATCTAATGAAACAGTGAATGAAGTAAACATTTTCATTAAATAATAATTCTATGTTCTTCAATTTAACAAGTACAATCAGATCAATCATATTCATTAGCTTTTACTAACAGTTAATAAATACAAAACAAACAAGCGAAGTAACAAATAACCGTCAAAATTTTAAGAAATTTGCATTAATTGCAACAAAATAATAATAAATAAAAAATCAAAAACTACAATGAATGAATTTCTTCGTCTGTTTGCACTTTGTGTCAAAAAAAAAATGTTTTTCTGCACTGAAAATAAAATCGTGGGCGTTAATTAATTTATAATTTTGTACGCAACAAAAGTGACCAACATCGTACGAAAAAAAAAAAATATATATATAAATAAATGTACGGTTTTAAAACAGGTTTTAATCATTTAAATGAGCATAAAAACTTTGCATTAATGACGTAAAAGTTTGATTAATCTGAGCTTCTTTTTGCTGGCCACGAGTCAAGTTTTGGTCAACAAGCTTTGGGCCGCAAGCGCTGTGTTAAGCATTTGTTATTGTCTAACAACTCGTCATTGGTTTCTAGCAAAATAACAATTACAAAAAAAAAAAAAACAATAAAAATAAAGCAAAAAATATACATTTTATTTTGTTGTCGTCAACGGCAACGCGTCTGCTTATGCATCTTGAAAGTTGTTGAATATTCATTCATATGCCTGCTTAACAAACAAACTCACATTAACTTGTCTGTGAGTATTTTTGAATAGAGAATAACTGTTGAAGTTGATGTTTCCAAGAAAACGACAAATTTTGCTGTTTTTCGATTACTGTGAGCCGATTGGCAAAGCAATTGCGTTTGTTTTTCGAAAATGATAACAAAATTTTACACTCTAGAAGCCATGCGAACTTTGAGCAAGAAAGAAGTTGTTCAGAATATGTAACCAAAGACGAGATAATACATGGAATTATTGTTGGAACAAGAGGCTTGAAAAAAAACAAAAGTTTGAAACACAATAATTGGTAGGGGAAATTCAATACTCAAAGTACTCGAAATAAACAATAATTTCACGCTCAGATAATGTTTTTTCAACAGTTTATATATTATTATGTAGTAAACAAAAAAAAAAAAAAGAGTTAATTTTTAATAAGAAAATGTAAACTTTTTTCAAAGTATTAATTATTGTTTATTGCATTGGAAATATTTCATAATAATTACAGTTAACTAGTATAAAAAGCTTAACGCATCGTTAACTTAAATCAAAACAATATCTATTCAAATAATTACATTGAAAATGTTTGCAAAAAGCGAATTTCAGCGCCCTTCAAAACAAAAACAAAATGGTAATGACAATGAAACTAAAAAATTACAAAAAAAAAAAAATAAAGCAAAAAACTAGAATAATAAGCAAAAACAAATAAAGAAGTATTTTAGAGATGAAAAAATTTTACATAATCATGCATGATAGAAGAACACGCGCATGAAAAGCCAAAAAAAATTAATAGGCGTGTCAACGAGAACAGTTAGCCAAAAACAAAACGTTAAACAACAACAAGTTGAGATACTCGTAAATATTGTTAGTCAACATTAACTAACTAAGCACTTATCAAAGAGATAAGACGTGAGTGAAGCTGAATGGATGGACCAGAGCGACAACAAAGAAAGAAGTTGATTACGAACTCAGTTGATGACAAAATAGATAAGCCTTTTAGCCGATGACTGCTGCCGCAATACGCGCAAAATATTATTAACTTTTTTGTTTTTCTCAACTAAATGTTTTTCAACACAATTATTAGACGTACAAAGTGAATAGAGCGACAAGCAAAGAAAGTTAGCAAAGTTGAAGGAGATATGCAAATATTAAGATATGCGAAAGTGACGCAGTGACAACAAGATGTACAATTTTTTTTATTATTGTATTATCACTTTAACAATTAGCAAGTGAAATAGTGTCGCTGATGCTGACAGTCGAACCCGTGCGCTACGCTTGATTAAATGTGCCACAGTCATAAGCAGCAGCAACAGCAACAGCAACAACAGAGCGGCAAACTTAATTAGAACAGTTCAAAAGTTTGAATTTGTGTTCATGCACAGGTGAAAGAACAAGTTGCGAACAAAACAATATACAATATGTAGAAATGTTTGTGCCACAAGCTCGCTGAAAGTCAGTCAAGCGGCACGATCAAATCATTATTAATTGAATTAAACTAATTTGCTACGCGAACTCTTCCAATTTTTTGTCTGTTCTTTTTTTTTTTTATTTAATTTATTTTCAGGTAAAAATAGCACAGGAAAGTGCATCATACAGTAAGCCAAAATGTCATCGTCAAAAGGCTGAAAGAAACTAATTACAACAAAAAATCAAAAGAGAAAAAAAAGAAAAAAAACAAATAAAAATAAAAAATAAAAAATAAAAAAAAAAATTCAACGATTACTCAACGCATATTTTGCGCGTTTTTTTTTATAATATTTACAAAAAATCTTCAACTCCACCGTTAACTTGATTGTGCACAAAATCCTCAAAACAACTCGTTTAATTGCCAACATTTAGGCTCAGGTCTTTTAAGACAATCTCGATAACGCAACTGCAATGGAGAATCTCGGCTACAAGGAGGGCAGCACGAAACCGCGTCGCATGACACGTTCCATAAGCGTTGTGACCAAGAGCGAAGTGGAACAGCCGCTCAACGACAATAATGCAAATAACCGGTAAGCAAAAATTATAACAAAAACAAAACACCAAAAAAAAAAACAAAAAATGCATAAAAACAGCGCCCAAAAAACAAGCAACAAATACAAACAAATATCATTTGGCAGCGGGCAGCATAGTGGACGACTAACTGACTGACTGAAGTGTGCAAGCGTGCAGGCGTGCGTGCGTGCCTTCACTTCGAATTGAATGCACACACACATCCAGTTTGAGTCTGGGCACGTCGGGCACGTCGAAAGTGGTCAAGTTGGGTTTCATTTACCGACGAGTGCAGTACAACTTGTAGAAAGCTGGCCTATAAATTGTGGGTTTTTGTTTTGTGATGACTTGCATAAGCAGCATTCGAAATATGCAAAAATCATCATCATGCAGAGGCAAAGACAAGTTGAAAGTTTTGCTATTTTGTCAATAAGAAATTTAAAGAAAAATTGGCAATTCGGAAAACTCACTTTAGCGTCTGATTATAAACAATGCAACCTTATCACTTTTTTTTTTTAAACATGCATGTTAATAACATGGTTTGATATGTAGCTTTTCTTAAATATATAATTGAAAAATATTTATTTAAAAAAAATAGAAAAGATTTGCTGAAAATATAATTATTCAAACAAATTTTACAACATTTTTGTGCCGACTTGTTATCCAACAATGTAGCGGTTTAAACAATTATAGAGGTTTTTTTCTTTTTAGTCTTATTTTGCTGTAGAAAAACAAATTAAATTAATAGCAAACATTTTAAAGTTTAAATAAAAATTTCCAGGCTTATCAAACAAACTGGCATGAACTTCATTTTCTGATTGCCAAAAGCTTTACTTTAATAGAAGCTATGCCACGTAGACATTGACTAACAAAGTAGGTACAAATAAAAATTAATAATGAATATATTTCAACGCGCGTGCACACTATCAGTTTCACTTATTATCCGTTCAGTGATTTTATGTCAGTTTGATTTAAACAGCTAGTGAAGCAAATAAATTCATATAGTTTACAATAACTATTAATGTGTCTATGATACTCGCCAAAGAATTTGAAACTTTAACGACAAATAAAAAATAGAAATACTCAACATACTGAACTAAAGTCTTAATGTAAACAATAAACAAAAACAGGCATACGGTTTTATTACAAGAATCTGGCTAACTTGATAGTGTGTTGTAGTACGCTGCCCAAACAAGTGTTAACACTAGCAAGTCGTCGAGTTGAGTCCGATCGAGACGAGTCCAAGACGGGCTCAGAGTCGAGCGTTTGCAACAAATACCAACAATGACAAAAAAAAAAAATAAATAAAAACATAATAAACGGCAAAGCACAAAGTCTCACTTCTAACTAACCACGAAATGAGCAAATCCAAAAAAGCGTTCAAAACGCTGTCGATCGTTTGGTATCGTTTGTGCTCGTCGTTGTTGGCAGTCGAAGTCGACTCGATTTGCATGTTTCAGTACGATTTTAGCAAACAATGAAGACGGTTGATTGCTCCACGTCGCAGTCGCAGTCGAAGTCACAATCGAAAATGTTGGCTTAAATCGTGCAAATCGCTTAGATACATCGAATAACGTACTAATCACGTCGGGAGTTATTGTACTTTTATTTTTAATTTATTTTTACGTGTTTTTTGTATTTGTATGTGCCGAAACGGAAGTGAAAATTTTCGCTATTTTCACATGAAATTTCGTATTTTCCCGCTGCTCGTCGACAATTGTTCGAGAGTAGAATTTCGTTAGTTAAAACAATAACAATAACAACAACAATAACAAAACACAATCAATTTACTGTTTGCTGTCTGTATTGGCAATGAAATTGGAAGTGGAGAATAGCACATTAGCGAATTGGCATCATCCGTGGATATGGTTACAAGCGGTGTACGTACCGACATTTGCTCTATTAACAAATATTACGTCTAAGCATCCTAAGATGCCAACAACTTTCCATTGCCACTTTATGTATTGTATATAACAACTACTACTAATGAGCAACGAAAGCGTTTCCGGACTGTTTTATTAGTCTCAATCGATTGGTTCTGCACATTTCGCGAGTGAAATTTTTATTTTAAGATTCAACTAAGTGAAATGCTGAAATCAACATTAAATTAAATAAAACCAAAAAAAGTTTTGAAGTAAAAACAAATATTATAATAAATATACAAAAATATTTTAAACTTCCGAATCTCAACTGTTGGCGCCAATGTTTCTGCCTTTTGTGAAAGTGTCTTAATAAAGATATAGTAATATTTTTTGAATTTAAAAGAGTTTTAATAAACCTTAAAAAAGTGTTTTTAAAACACAAAATGTTTAAATATTTATATTTTTTTAACGAAATTTATAGCGAAATATTAAACAATTTAAACAAAAATTAAAAAAAAATTAAAAAAAAAATTGAAAACGTTTATAAACAATTTTCAATCTTAAATACAGTAGAATCCCGATTATCCGGATCAAATAAAACCATGTGTATTTTGTATAATCAAAAAGGCGGATTACCGTTTTCAAAGTCAAATTAAATAATTTTTAATTTTAAACAATTATTATTATTATTATGTAAAACGATAAATTTTTATAACGGCGATAAGAAATTAGTCCCGATAATCGTTGATCGGATAATTCAGATTCTACTGTAAAAATAATAATAATTGATAGAAATTCTTTGTGATGAAAGAAGACCAAATATTTGAATAAGAATTCATGGAAAGGTCGGACAATTCAACGATTGAAGGTTTCGTCTCACTCAAGAAGTTTTTTATAATTCTAAACACAGTTTTTCATTCTTTATCTACCAACTGTTTATTATAATGCGCCATGAACAAGAATAGTTAAAACAGAGAGACCAATAAAAAAAAAAAAATACTTTTACTAAAAAGCAACTGTTGTTTAATCACTGTTTTTTTTTTTCTTTGCATCAATTCGAAAACAGTTTTAAATCGATACCACCAAATTTAATGGTGCGATGGCGCAACAACACTGATGCCATGATCGAAGCCCAGTACCCGGCCGCCGGTGAATTCGAATACATGGAGTGCGGGCCATCGCCGCCCGCGGAGAGCGCACCCAGCATGTACGACAGCTTTGAGGAGCCGACAAGCGAGCTGAGCGTGCAGATATGCAACGATACGCTGCGTATTAGTCTCATCGATCAGATGAAGAGCGCCGCCGGACGTGTGCGTTTCCTCGAGGATATTGAACAGGGCAATGTAATTGCCGACAATACGAAGACACACTTTGAATCAGCATCAAAAATTGAAAAGAATCTAAGTTTCTTGTGGGCAGCATTTCTCAAACGTTGGGATCTGCTCGAGCCTTTGCTCGAGATTGGCGCTGAATTGCATTTTTGCGATCAGAATGGCATCTCGGCGCTGCACTTGGGCGCTTTCAGTGGCTGCCTATCAACATTAAACCTTTTGGTTGGCAAAGGCATAAATGTGAATTTACAACCGAAATGTTACACGCCATTGCATTGTGCCGCATTTGGCAATGCCGCCGAGGCAGCTAAATTTCTGATTAACAACGGCGCTCAAATCACTATCGATACCAACAAGCCGAACTGCGAGGAGAGTTTGCTGCACTGTGCCGTGCGTTCCAATGCGCTTGAATGCCTGCAGTTGTACATCAGCGAAGGCGCCGATGTGAACACGCTCAAGCCGAATGGCACCAATGCTATACACCTGGCCGCCGATCTTGGTAATGTACAGTGCCTGGAGGCATTGCTGAGCGCACCGAACGCTGATCCCAATGTGCGCATCTGTATACGCGAAAAGGAGTCGACCGCACTGCACTTGGCTGCCGATGAGGGCAATGTCGAGTGTGTGGATCTGTTGCTGGCCAAAGGCGCTGATGCCAAACTGAAGAATCATCGTGGCTTTAGCGCACTCCATTTGGCAGCGCGTACATCGAGTCTGGAATGCGTTGAGTCGCTATTGCGCAATGGCAATGCGGATCCCAATGCAGAGGACTTTGATCATCGTACACCGTTGCATGCGGCAGTGGGCAAGTCTGAGAATGCCTATGATATTATGGAGACCTTAATACAATGGGGCGCGAACGTTAATCACAAGGACATCTACGGTTTTACGGCACTCCATTTGGCCGCTTTGGATGGCCTTGTGCAGTGCGTGGAAATGTTGATATTCCATGGCGCAGATGTTACGACAAAATCAAAAAAGGGCACATCGGCGCTGAATGTCATCACACGGAAGACGCCTGCTTCGGTGGCAATGATCAGACAGAAACTGGACGCGGCAATCACATTGCATCACTCCCAGGTGGTTGAACTTTGGCGCTTCTACTGAACTACGAAAAGTTGTTAATGGTTTCTTCTTTCTCTTTTTTCCTTTCTATTCTTTTTTCATTTCTAACACACAGGATCCCGTCAACCGCGAAGTGGAACTGGAGCTTGACTTTCGCCAACTATTGCAACACTGTCATCCACGCGAGATTAGTTATCTGAACACCTTCGTAGATGAGGGTCAAAAGGAGATACTCGAACATCCGCTGTGCTCCTCATTTCTTTATATCAAATGGGGCAAGATACGCAAATATTACATTGGACGTCTAATTTTCTGCTTTACATTCGTGCTCTTTCTGACGCTCTACGTGCTAACCGCATTGGCACACAACTGCTACAACGGCAGCAAGGACGACAATACGACCATACAGGCACAGGAACTTTGTCAAAAGCAATCCATACTCGGCGATATGCTGCGCAATAATCCGTTCGTTATGGAGATGCAATGGTGGGTGCTGGTGGCCATTACAATAGTTGAGATATTTCGGAAATTATATGGCATTACGGGCTATTCCTCCTTCAAACATTATGTCATGCAAGTGGAAAACATAATGGAGTGGTTCGTCATTACCAGCGTCTTCGTCATATCCTATATCTACACTAATAAAACGTACACATTTCAAAATCACATTGGCGCCTTTGCCGTGCTACTCGGCTGGACAAATCTAATGCTGATGATCGGTCAATTACCCGTCTTTGATGTTTATGTTGCCATGTATACGCGTGTCCAGGGTGAATTCGCTAAGCTTTTCATGGCCTATTCGTGCATGTTAATCGGTTTTACGATCAGCTTTTGTGTCATATTTCCATCGTCTTCGTCGTTTGCGAATCCATTTATGGGTTTCATCACAGTACTCGTCATGATGATCGGTGAACAGGATCTTTCGCTGCTTATCAACGATCCCGATGGCAAGGATCCGCCTTTTCTGCTTGAGGTCAGCGCACAAATCACATTTGTGCTTTTCCTACTATTTGTCACAATAATATTGATGAATCTATTGGTCGGCATAGCGGTACATGATATACAAGGGCTGAAGAAAACCGCCGGTCTCTCAAAACTAGTGCGTCAAACAAAACTAATCTCCTACATCGAATCAGCGCTGTTTAATGGCTATTTGCCGCCTTGGTTGCGTAATCTGCTACACTACACAGCGCTCGTTTCACCACAAGCCTATCGGGTCGTACTATGCGTAAAGCCGCTCAATCCAAGCGAGAAACGTTTGCCGCGCGACATACTCATGAAAGCCTATGAGGTGGGCAAGCTGCGTAAACAGTTTGGCCATACAATCTCTTCAAAGAACTCCGCGGAAAATTATCTTTCATACAAGAATAAATACAACAACAATAGCGGAGGCACTTCCTATGTAGTGCCTGGTGAGGACCTAGAATCAACACAATATACCGCACTAAACACAAAGCTTGATGACAATGCAGAGCGCATTGAATATCTAACACAGGAGATACAGGAGCTGAAACAGGCGCTCATATCGCAACAACAACAAGCGAGCAAAGTGATCGACAAGTTGTTGATTGTCATATCAAACCAACAGAAGAACAATCTGAGAAAATGATAATATCTCGTTTGTTTTCATTGTCGTATATTCTAAGACAATCTAGTTTTAAGCTTTCAAATTGGCTGACAATTCTGAAACGTAGCTGTAGTTTAGACCAAGAAATTTTATCCAGTATTTAAATTGAATATGACAAAAATATTCGAAATAGGGACTAGTAAAGACAAGAAATTTAAGATATCGAAGAAGTAATATATATATATATATATACAAACATATACATATCCCATATTATTAATTGACTATTGTGCGATATAACTTCCATATAAAGTAATTTTAAAGAAATATATGTATAAAATTTTATAAGTTTAAAGCGAATTCAACGATTGTTTGTGGCGTTATAGGCTGTGTATGGTTAAAGATTGTTAGATGAGGTAGCTTAAGATCGACTATGGATAATACACCAGACAATTATCCAAAAATATTATTGATTTTCATTTTTGACATTTTTGTAAAAGGTAAAGAAAAAAAAACAGTTATCGTCAAAATACAAAATTTAAAAGAAGAATGTTAAAGCCATGCATGGCAGAATAAAAACTGAATGTCTGACAATGCATCTTTCAATACGAATTACTCGGTCAGTTTTCAAATTATTAGAACAACTGTCTTGTTGGAAAAAGAAATACCCACAAGGCTTCGAAGGATATAGAATAAGTTATGTTTGTTTTTCGTTTTTGTTAGTTATTCATACAACTTACCTGCTCACGACATTGTATATCTTCAAAATATGTAATATCCTGTCCGTTGATAGTAATTTTACCCGTTCCCGGTGACCGTATGGTGACATCAGCACGTGCCGTTTTTCGAAGACATTCTGTATCAATCAATGAAATATATTTAAGTTTATTTGTTAAGGAAATCATGACTTCATATACGCACCATATGTTGTTATAAACTGGCGGCCATCTGTGTCAATTTTTGGTTTAGGTACTTCTAACTGTTTTGATTGATCCATCAATGGCTTTGTATATTTATCAATAAAAGCTTTTGACTTGTACGAAAACGGTAAGCCAATCAAGCGATCCATGGTATTTGTAAAGTTTGAATACTCAATATCGGCAATGCGCTCCACTAATTGCTGTTCCAGTTGTTCTTTGGGTAGCATTTGAAAGCCGGACATATCGCTGTGGGCACATAAAAAGAATTTTAATAAAGATACAATTGCCAAATAAACAGCTAATGCACACTTACATTTTCTGATTGGGATCTGGTTTATTGCCACGCCGTAGTAATCGTTCTTCTAGTTCTTCCAGCTTATTGATCTCTTCGACAATGTCCTAAAACAAAATTTGTAAGAGCATTTAAACACAATTTGTTTTACTTTATCTATCTTACGTGTAACAATTTGAAAAAGTTTGGTTTGCCTGTATAAAACATTGTGTGGAACGGCCTACCAGATTCATCAAATTCGGCAGCCTTGCGAGCGGGAAATACTTCTTCGGGTGATTTCATTGCAGGTCGTGCACGCTTATCATAAAGCCCTGACGGAAAGAGATAAGCGATGGCGTTCTGCAAAGCAATATTCACAATTATTTAAACATTAAAGATTTTAATAATGTCCAATTTTTCATACATCAATGTCTGCCTGTGTAAAATTTTCTGGATCTTCGCCCATCATATTCGCCAAATGACGCTTGCCAATTTGAAACTCGAGCTGTTGTGTCTTCATAAACTCATCATGCTCCTGTGCACGCTCCAGGTATGACTGCATGGCTTTACTAACCTTCTGCTTCTGCACGGCCGCAGGCGTCAATTCGACTGTTACCACTTTGTTGCTGTAGGGCTGTGAATTTGTGTGGTTATGCAAACATGTCATTAATTAACGCTTTTAACTTACATATAAAAGGCAAATTGCAAACACGAGTTATAAATACCTTTGGCACCAGTGCATCATTGATTCTGCATGCATTTTGAAGCAGATTTCGGTTAGTTTTTAAGAAATTAAGCCCAACAACGCGCAACGACATTTTTGTGAAATATTGCGGCTTTTTCAGTCGCCAGCAGGTAAAACAGCTGTTTTTCAATTTGGGGCGCGCTTTGCCCTTGTTTCTTGGTTGTTCCGATTGGGGGGGTGCCTTTTTGTTTGTGCTTCTTCTTCCCTTCTTCGGGGACACTTTTGCGTCAAAGAAGCGCTTTTGTGTTTCATGACGAAATAATCCGTTAAACCAAATTTAAATTGTCGAATCGAATTAATTAATAAAGCGAAAAGCATCAAGACTGCTTGACGAGTAGAGGAATGATTACGCCTTTACTCACAACCACGCTCACGGCCACACTCTCCCCGGCCGATCCATTCGAACAACAAAAACAGAAAGCTGCTTTATATATGTTCATGGTGCCCCACAATGTGCCACTAGCATTTTTCCTTCTGTTTCTGTCCCTTTTTCTGATTTGATAGCCGTTTGAAAGGTAAAAGAAAGGGTTATTTTGTCAGTGTGGCAATACGCTCAGACGCGTCGAGAGAAAGAACGGCAACGGGAAGCACACAATTTGGCGTATGCAACTGGTAGTTATTTTCTAATCTTAACAATTTTTGTACATTTTGTTGATAGAAAAACAAACTTTTCCATGCTTTTAACTTCAAATTAGTTATGATTACCACTGGATTATACTCATCTAAGCAAACTTTGAAGCTCTCTTCGCATTAATAGTCTGTAGGTAGGTAAATTTCAAATAAATTCTAAATATCGGTAAGTAAATAAATCTTTTATTATAAAAGTAGAAAATGAAAAAAAAAAACTTTTTATATATTCTTACACATTTTCCTATAATTGCATTTGTTTTAGAATCGTATTTTATTTACGATATGCACGTGTGTACATGTGCGGCGCCATTTTGACGTTTCTTTTTTTTTATTTGCCTTTTTTTTTTTTGTTCAAGGCACTTTCTAGAAATGTGGTCTTACTGAACTGAAGCTTGCTCAAATTCATTCTCAAATTGACTTTTTTGTTTACAGTCAACCGAAACATCGTTTAATCGTTAATTCACTTGTGTACATTTCGGGCTCCCACTTGAAATTTGGTATGCACAAATTGTTTACCGTTTTCGTTCACTATTAACGTTTATTGTATTATTTTTAGGTAAAATGGAACGAGTTCCGCGTGAGTCTGACATGTTGACATGTCCTTATAACTCGTGTCATCAGATAATGCGTTCGAACATGCCAGTTCATTTGCTTCGTTGTAGACGGACACACAAAAATTCCAATTTGGTAATGTGCCCATTTGACACATCACACATTATACCGAAAGTAGAGTTAGATTTCCACGTGACTGTTTGCGAAAAACGCAAGGACTTTGAACATTTTAAACATTGTGAGGCAGCTATTGATGGATTTAGTTCTACTGAACAAAAATCATTTGTGAAGATAAACAACCTTGATAAGGATCAAAAAGTGATCGTTGATTGTGATGAAAACTGGGACGCAGAACCACCAATTCCTTCATATGACCCTCAGGCAGCGAGTCAATTAAGGGACATCATTCGTCAACCAGTAGGAATGACACCATCACAGCGCGTGAAATTTCGTCAAGCTGAACGTAAACGTCTTCGAAATGTTCGCCAAATGCGCGAATAAGCAGTATTCAACATAAAATGTAATTCAAGTTTTTTTTTATTTCCAAAAATTGAAATAATTCAAATAAATTACTCATCATAATTATGTTCACAATACGAATCTTTTTTTTATTATAAATTTACATTTTCTTTTTTAAATTATTTTTTAAACAAAAAGCAACGGCATACAAACAAAAGAGGTTTCTCAGCGCGTCAGAACAAATGCGCACGCTGCCAAATTATTTCTAATTCATTACAATTTACTATTATTTCTTGCATTAAAAAATGTTTGAATTTATTTATAAACATTATCAATAGTTAATTAATGCAGCTATTCATAACATTATTTGGTCGCATAGTACTAAAAGGAAGCAGTAACTTCAACTTTGCCACCAAGGGCGACAAATTTGCCTACTTCCACGCCTGCTTCAGCAATTTTCGCGATGCTAAATGCTTTACCACCAATGAACCCGATGTTAACGCAACTAGTACTATCGAAATAAGTATATAGTCAAAGTCCTCCTTCAGCAAGTCGAAAGTCTTTGAAGGCGCAACACGTGTTACGAATAAATCCAGACCGGTTGCCACAACAAGGCAGGTACTCTCCAGGCCACTTGGCGCTGTGTAAATATTGCTCAGACGCTCAACAGTCTGATTATAATTGATAAAGCTTTCTGTAGACAGCGGCAGTTCCGGTATATAAGGTATGGCAGCTTCCTCCCGTCCTTGCGTCGAAGAAGCAATCGGACGACGCGGATCGAGTAGCGCCCATGGCATTTCGATTATAGCTCCGCTGGCAGTGCCAACTAAAAATCAAACAATAATTTGCAAAATAGCCTATTGAGAGCATTAGAGTTTTACGCTTACATAGTACATGCTTATTGGTAATGCCACGCTCCGTGATTGTCTCGCGCAGCGTTTCAACGGAAGTTGGCACTATATATGACTGACGCTCAATGAGTGGCATTGGCGGCGCGTTCCACGAGGTCCAAACACTGCTGTTTGCTTGTGTTTTGCCCTCGTAAAGTTCAATGGTCGCTGTGTGCATAAAATGTTATATGAATATATATGTAAATTGTGCTTAATCTACGCCACTTACTAATTTCCGTACGGCGCACTTTATCATTGTAATAAGTGTACGCCAGCCAATTTTCCGAGTGCACAATATTCAAGGGTGGTCGGACTTTACGGTGCGCCATTGAGAATATCACCGCACCAGAGACTACATCGACCAGATGAAGATTGAGTACAGCTATATGAATTAATAATTAATAGAATTCATTCCGTTATTTTGTGTACACTCGGCCTTACTTTTGTGAGTAGGATCACTAGCTTGCGTTACAACAGCCACTAGATTTGGATTAATGTATTTATAAAGCACTGAGCGATCACCTAGCACGCGTCCCTGCGAATGTACGCGTTCGTTGGGATTCTTGGCAGCGATAGCAATTATTTTTGAATCGCCTGCAGAACCGCTAAGACGCACATTCCAAATAGGGATCGTGGTAAGTTGCTGGAATTGATTAATTTTTATATTAGCATTGTGGCATTTAAACAATGTAAAGCATTACTAACTCCTTGATTGAGTTTTACATGATAGCCATCAAGCATAGCAGTCTTTGTGTCTGCCGTGTATAGGTACAAGCCATGAGCCTAAAAAAAATGTGAGTTTTTTACTATTCTTTTGATTTTTTTTTTTTTTTTTGGGTTACCCGTTCTGCGGTGTGCGAAGGATAAACGTTAACTTTGTTGTGAGCATCGAGAAGCAAAACACCTTGAATAAAGTCATTCTCTGTTTCTGCCAGTAAGGCAATTTGTTTAATATTATAATCTAGTTGCAATGTGCCGCCATTGACACCGCGACCAGTAATGGGATTAAAGAAGTAAAGCACGCCATTTCCAGTTTCCTGTAAAGTTAATGTTTCTTTCATTTTAAAAAATTTTTGCTTTTAATGTAATCGTTTACCTCATTTTTGGCCACTACTGCGCATAGTGGTTCAAGAGGGAAATGCTTCGAACTACGCTGCACAATCAAACGCATTTGCTGTTCGTTACTGAAGCCTACAACATGTGGCAAAAAGTACTGCCAATGCTGCTTGCCATTAATGTTGTCAATGCCGAATATTTTGCCAGACTTCGTTAGCACAACAAGCATTTTATGCAATCCAAATGCGTCACGCACAAGACCAGCGCGTTGAGAATCCGTTGGGGGTGGGCCCAGTCCAAGAACATGTAGGAAAATATTCTTTATCTGCATCGTTTGCGTGGTGACTCGACGCAAAAATGCGCTGGCAATATCGCCTGATTGTAAAAAAAAAAAAAAAATATGTTGACCATGTAAATATTAAATGTTCTTGAACATAATATATATTAACTAATTAAAATAATTGCAAACTGAAGCTACATCAAATTCAATAAATATCGCCAAGCTATACGTGCAGTTTTAAATCGTAGAATATATGTATATTGTTAGGCAAAATTGTTTAGGTATAAAGTTTAAACGTGCTGCTCAGAAAATGCTTCTGATAGAAGCTTTACTCACTCTCGTGACCCGTAGAATCCACTAAATTAACGATTGACCACATCAAAAATGAGTTTTAGTTGAAAAATTTTGAAAGTTTGTGTGAAAATGTAGACTTGAAAGAAAATACGTGCCCTCGCCAAATTAATTTGGCATCACTCACCTCTTTTGCCTTTGATCTCATTCTCAAGCGTGCCTTCACTATCGGCAAGCGGTAAATCAATGAACTCAGTGGCCACCACATTGGCCAGTGCTTCTTCGCGAACCCATCGCAATTTGTTCTGTTGCACAGCGAGTATGGAATCAGTGTTTGTATCAAGTATATACATACACCCTTTGCCATCATTCGCACGCTTTGTTTTACAGTCGAACGTACGTAACTTTGGAACACCATATTGCTGCGAGTATGGCAGGCTTTGTTGCAACTCCTCAACTGGTGCACAATTATCCACATAGTGTGCGGAAATTGTAAGTAACTAAAATAGGACTCACTGTAACATTAGCTTTCAGTAAAAATATTGATTGACCTACATTGTCGAGTACGTCCGCTTGCACAATTACTCGTCGTTGGTTGAAATTACCAACAATGAAACTAGCGCTGCGTAAGTCTGCACAAACACTTTCATCACTCTGAACGTGTATTAGCTTCCGATCAACAATGACAACACCATTTAAGCCCTAAAAATGTATTACATTAATGATAGTTGCACAAATTCTACTCATATTATTATGACTTACTATTACGGCTTCTAGCTGTTGGACAGATTCACCACCGGATAACTGTTTAACATAGTTCTTATTTGAGGTCAAATCCAAGCTTTTGAGTGTTGTTCCATCCACACAAACAAAGTAAATGCCACTCTGAACACATTGGTCAGCCTTAATCCAAGCCGCTGCAATCTTACTTGTGGTGCCCACAGCATGACCACTAGTGGCAAAATATTGTGTCACCTCTAAATGACTGCTCCATGTTGGAAGCACATGATATATAAAGGAATTGCTATAAAACCAGAAGGCATCATTGGCGCGTTCTGTTTGCAATGGCATCAGCGACCATTCAAACTCAATGGTGCCTTTATTGCTGTTCCAACCACGCACTAATGCCGGTGCATCACCTTGCACGGTAAGCAAATCGAAACGATGATTGCTGTTGGGGTGCGCCGCGGCTGTTGAACTACTCTCTTCGCCAGCACCGCTTATTTGAAACAGTTTGATATCACCGCGTGGTGATTTTTCTAGAACTTGACGCCACACCACCTCACCTGTTTTTGGACACAGCGAAGCTACTACTTGTTCACGTGTACTGACAAGCAAGCGCGGTTGGAAATTATTTAAGTCTAAGTGTGCGTAATCTACACCACCAATGTTTTGCTGATGCCTTTTTAATTTAGAGGGAAATGAAAATAAATTGTATTATGTTAGTATATATGTATACGGGTAATTGCTTTTACCAGTCAAATTTTCTGATTTGATCTTCGTACAGTCCACTGGCGCAACTGCAGAGCACTAGAAGCGAAATAAGCGCGCCGGCAATTTCTCTTTGCAGGCCCATTGTGATTATGAACTTATGAAAAGTCAATATGAAGAAAATATTTTTCACGCAGCTATTTTTAATTCATTAATACTACCCTACTTCTTAGTCAGCTATATATTATTTAAACAAAACTTTCAGAAAAAAATGACGGACGAAAAAAGGGGTGATAGTAGTACAGCGCTGCCGTACCTATGAAAATGTTAACGGAGATGCCATATTACATTAAGTGAGCACATAACAAGCAGGGGCGGCTCGACAGTGTGAAATAGTTAGTAATGGGTCGCTATGTGAAAGGGACGGATATACGTTTTGAATAATTGCTAAATGCATAATCTAAGTCCGCCCCTGATAAGTGGCAACATGTACCAATTGAGTGGCATTGCCGCAATTATAATCGAGTGGGAAGAGGAAGCGTTCTTGCAATTTTTATAAAAAATTTGCAATAATATGCTGGAAAAGAAAAGTGATAAGGTGAAGCAGGAAGTTAAACCGCGCGATGATGGAGTCGAGTTGGAAAATCAATTTATTCTGCGTTTACCAGAAGTAAGTATTTCGAAGCGTTTCCTTCAACCAGCACCACTAGTTTGTTTACTTTTGTTTAAGGAACCTGCAAAAGTTATGCGTGAAGCTATTCAAACTGGCAATCTGAAGGATCGCATGACCATTAAGTTAGACAATGACTTACGCTATGGTGAAGTGCGCTTCGATCATTGGTTGCTCTACGCTAAAGTGTTAGACCTGCCAACAGTTGTTGAGTGTCTGAAAACTATTGACAACAAAAGTTTCTACAAATCATCTGACATTTGTCAAATAATGATTTGCAAAGAAGAACTCGATGAGGAATCTGAAAAAGAATCACCCAACAAAGGCAAAAAGAAAGACCCGAATAAAGTAGATAAAAAGTATCTTTGGCCCCACGGCATCACACCTCCATGTAAAAATGTGCGCAAACGGCGATTTCGCAAAACTTTGAAAAAGAAAAATGTTGAAGCACCGGAAATCGAGAAAGAAGTCAAACATTTACTTCGCATTGATAATGAAGCTGTTAAAGTTGACTACGAAATAATAAGTGAGGAAACGGACAAACACATGCCAGATCAGGCCGACATAAAAGATTTCAATGAGGGCGATGATGATTTTAACAATGAAGTTATGAATGAGGGCGATAAATCTATGAATGAAAGCAGCGCACAGCGGGACATAAATGTAGAGTCCGATGATGATGATGCTCCATCTTTTGCCGCCAATAATACGCAAATGAACACAGTCGCGGAACATGATATCTTTGGCGAAGAACTATCCTCATCAGATGAGGACGATGATACCAGTCGTCGTGCTTCGCAACAAATGCACGAGTTGGAAGAAGCTTCACGTTTATCAGCGGATGACTCGCACATGTCGGACTTCTATGGCGCCGGTCCTTCGGGCTTGAATCTTTCTAAAGCGGCTGAACCAAGTGAATTCAACAAGTCTATGTTTAGTGATGCCAGCAGCATGAAGAGTAACCTTGATAAGTTTGGTGGTTCGAGTTCAAATCTAGCAGCGCCTGTAAATTATTTCGAGAATCAACATTTGCTTGGAAAACGTGATGACTTAGATGATGATTACACCAACGATGCACAACAGCCACAGATGAGTGTCTCGCAAATAAATGCAAAAATATCAGAGTTGAATCGACAAATAAGCGACTTAAAAACGCAGCAGAGTCAAAAATCACAGGAGATTGCTTCAATACAAAATGCAACGCTAAAGAACCGCATGCAAGAAGCGTATGATAATGTGCTCAGTCAGTTGGTCGAAAAGGAGTTGGAGCTAAAGGACTACGAAGTTATGCTAGAAACACATGCGAGTTGAGCATTAAATCAAAAAAGAAAAGAACAACACAATTGGCCGTGACATCAAACTAGTTCTCTTGTTTTTATCAGTCATTTAAGCGTAACCAGGCCAAATACAAATTCCATCACTACGCATATTCTTGACCGACACTCGCTTGACATTGAGAAATTGTATTTGTTTACTATCTTTCTATTATTGATGATTTTATGTAAGTGTTGCTATAATAAGGTCAGTGCTTATTCGAGATATGTTTACTTTATTTGTATAATCTTATTAAGAAAAAAGTTGTCAAAATATGTACTTTTTATCTTAAGTCTATGTTAATAATGTAAATGCATACAATTCCAAGGAATTACTAAAGGCACCTAAAATATATTGGAAAATTATTTGATAGTAGTTCGGAGGTAATAAAAATGTTTTGTGACAGTTCTGTTATTGTTTTTTCAGATACTGAATTGCAAGCAACCTAATGCCAGCTTATATTATACGTGGAAAGCAAAAATCACCAGCTAATTTCATCTGGCAAGCCACCCGGATACTCTCCAGTAAGACATGCCGTACAATGACCGCTCTTTTTCGAATTCTGGTTTAATTGCACAGCGTGCAGCAGACCTTCAACGCTCAAATACGTCAACGTATCAGCGCCGACATGACGCGCCAACTGCTCTGCATTCAGTTTATTAGCGATAAGCTCCTGCCGCGTGGGAATGTTGATACCCATATAGCAGGGATACTGTAGCGGCGGGCTAGCAATGCGAATGTGCACCTCGAGTGCACCTGCGTCACGTAGCAACTTAATAATAGGTCCAATCGTGTTTCCACGCACAATGGAGTCATCAATCAGGACGAGACGCTTGCCGGCAACGTTTTCGGAAAGAGCACCGAACTTTTTGGCCACACCAAGTTGACGCAAGCGGTTTGATGGCTGTATGAAGGTGCGACCGACATAGCGATTTCGACAGAGTACTTCGGCAAATTCCAAACCGGACTCACGAGCATAACCATGTGCCGCCGCTGTACCGGACTCCGGTACCGAGCTTACAATGTCAGCTTGAACTGGCGCTTCTCGCCACAACTGACGACCGCATTGTAATCGCACAGAGTATACCATCTGACCTTCGAAAATGGAATCACCACGTGCAAAGTATACATACTCAAAAATACAGAATGCCATGCGTTTGTACTCCGGCCGCTGCACAATGTCCACGGTACGGAATCCATTGCGCGTCAGCTCTACAATCTCGCCGGGTTCCACTTCACGAACATAACGAGCTCCAATTGATAGAAAGCCACAGCTTTCGCTTGAAACTACCCAGCCTTCAGCAGGTGCATCTTCCATGCGCACGTTGCCTACGTTCAGTGGCATAATTTTGCCCAGACATAAGGGCCGGTTGCCATAGGTATCACGCACTGCGTAGATTTTGTCAGTTAGCATTATAACCAGCGAATATGAGAGCGGCGCAAGTTGTATAAAATGCTTAATGCGTGCGGGCCAATCAGGTCCATCGTTTTCGGACACGTCCTCGGGCGCACAGCACAGGGATTGCGCAATTAATTCACTATCAGAGTTTGTCGATAGACCAACACCTCGTGCCAGCACTTCACGTCGGAGCGACTCATTATTAACAAGTTCACCGTTGTGAGCAAGTGCCATTGGACCATGAGTCGTATGGACCACAAGAGGTTGGCAGTTGACCACTTCGGACCCGCCGGAGGTTGAATAGCGTGTATGACCAATGCCAAGATTACCACGCAGCTTTTTCATAGAGTCCTCGTTGAACAGTGTACTGATTAAGCCCATACCTTTGTGTACATTAAAGTTCTTCGACGCCTTGCCTTCACTTGTCGCTATGCCGGCAGACTCTTGACCGCGATGCTGCAAGGCTACGATACCCAGACATATCACGTGGGCGATATCAATTTGCGTCGGCCAATCGCCACAAGCGATCGCGCCGAACACTCCGCACTCATGTGTCAAACCGGTTTGCTCCTTATCTTCTCCTATCGACAACGTTGCACATGCGTTGGTTGAATCAATATTGACACCGCCAGTCGTTACAACCTGCTGACTTGTTTCGGCTGGCACATGTTCGTCGATCGCGTCGCCGCTCCGCGATTCATTTCGAACCCTGGACATGCTCGATTTTGTGGTTCTGTCGTTTCTCTAATACTGTTCTTCACTCAATGGCTGTAACGCGTCTGTTACATTTACCTTACGCAACTATAAATTTATACAATTTATGGCTATCTTGTTTAACACGCGCGATTTAGCTTGACACTTGTTGCACCTCTTCGACTGCGACAACTACAATCGGTCTTGGTCAGTCAGTCGGTAAAACTCTCAATTGCTGAGTGTTAAAAACTATCGAATCTGAATTTGGTGTCGGGAGAAGATATGAAAGCATCATCGTTGTTCTGCGCCTTAGCTTTAATAACTTTGAACAGAATACTATACGAAAATATTTGATGCAACCAAATACGATAAATAATTTTTTAAAGGTTTTTTACAACCTGTAGGCGATCAACACTTACAACTATCGTTTCAAAAACTATCGATTGGTGGCACTATCGTAGTTTATGCTCAACTGATGGCGATCATAGCACGCAAAACCAATAGATGGCGTGCCATGATTTTGTTTACATTACTAGCTTAATCAGTAGAAAAGTACACAAAACATAACTATTAACCAGAAAATTCATAGAGATGCCAACATCTACTTTAATATTTAAAAATGTTAAGAAATATTTTAAGATGCCTCTTTCTACTATAAACAAATATGCTCGTTAGTTTTTATCTATGGTAAAAACAAGCTTGTTGAAAAAACTTACAAACGAACAATGATTCAGCAAATCACCTGATAAGCCAATCAACTCACATATGGCAAACATTTCATATCTTCACCAATCTTCGTTCATCGATCAAATCACTTCACATTTGAACGTGCAGTAAAATGCGTTCAATATGCGGTTAAAAAAGATCTTGTCTATTTTTCGTCTAATTTATAGTTAAGTACACTAGTTAAATTTGCACGATGTCACTTGAAGTACCAAAGAAGATAGTTGATACATTATAAACGCTGCATAAATCACGTCTACATCGAGGATAAGATAACCTCAGCAGTAGTAGATCAGAAGAGGTGTTGTTGTTATAATCATGCTTTGAAGAATGATGCATTCTTGAGCTCGATTTTTTTTGAATCAGAGTCGAGTTGTTTGTGTGCCTCCTCAATATCTTCTTTAATCGCCGTTATTAATCCCTCTAAGCTGTCAAAGCTTTTTTCAGGACGAATATATCCAACAATGCATATTTTTAGAAATTGTCCGTATAAATCTCCTTTGAATTCATGCAGAATATGTGTTTCCTATGTAAGGATACGTTATATACTACTAATATATATAATTGGGCTTAAACAAACCAAACTCTTCTCCTTGTTTTGGTAGAATGGATTCCAGCCAATGCTCATTACCATTTTTCTGACCTCATCATTATCAACATTGGCCCAGCCGTAGTAGACCCCCGTGGGCATGTCATCAGGCAAGGATTTGACAACTTCCAAAGGATAGTTTGCTGAAGATATTGTGCAATACATCAAATTATTAAGTTAATTATCTAACAAAAATTGATTGTGCATACCTGTTGGAATGCCCAGCTCTCTGGAGCCACGTCCGAAACCGCGTACAATTTCGCCACACAGGAATAAAGGCAAATGGTTGAGCATTTTTTTTACACTGTCTTTTTTGTTGGTTCCAAAAGTAGAAGTTTCTTGACTTAGTGAGCGGTAGTGCTTCAGTGCGGTTTTTGTTATTTTAATTAACCCAATGACAACTTTCCATCTGGAACTGAAATTGATACTTTATGTCAATTGAGCTTCGAACGTCGTTTCTCTACTGCGTCACTACATCAATCAAACTGATTTACCCTCCGCTGTTGATCAGCATTTTAAACTATTTTCTAATCATTATTTGAGAAAATGAAATAAAGAAAATGAATAAAAATTATCAATTGGAATGCGTTACCAGCCTGCAAAACAGCTGTTCGAAGACATCAGTGTGGCAACGCTGTGGATAATGGACCGACCCCCTCCCTTCTGTTTCGTCTTACGTCATATCAATGGCCCCTTGTTGGAATTCATCAATTTAATCTAATTTGATGTTAAAATGAATGTAAGCAGCCGGGTTTTGACTAAAAACCTTTTGCAAAAGAATGGATTCAAAAGAATCGGTGAGTAGTTTTCTTTAAATGAAAATAATATGATGTTTTATCTAATTTTCTATTTCAGTCACGTTCTCAACAAAGCCGCAAGCCGCACACGATTCGCAGAAACAACAACTTCAGCCGCATGCTGCATCATCCGCCGGTGACACACATCGTAAACCAATAGTACCGACACATTACAGATTTGTGTACCCCGAGTTCCTTCCGGATCCCAAAATCGAATGGCGCAATGTAGTGCGAGAAAAGCTCGAGCGCTTGGACATGTTAGAACGACGCCGCCACATTGAATTGCCGGAATTCTATGTTGGAACCATTTTGGCTGTCACCAGTTCCGATCCACATGCAGCGGGCAAAGTAAGTCGCTTTGTAGGCATTTGCATACATCGTGAACGCTGCGGTTTACGTGCACGTTTCATACTGCGCAACGTAATTGATCATCAAGGAATGGAGGTGCTTTATGATATGTATGACCCCACAATACAGAAAGTAGAGGTGTTGCGCTTGGAAAAGCGATTAGATGACCATTTGTTTTATTTGCGAGATGCACTACCAGAATTTAGTACATTCGATGTTAACATGGAGGCCGAACCATACGATGAAGAGGCTCCAGTGCCAGTAAATGATACTAAAGTTGTTTTAAGGCCGCGACCTTGGCTTGAACGTTGGGAGAGACAACACTTGCGTGGTGTAGCCAATATCGATGAGTACTTAAAAGACAAGCATAGACGATCTGCGTTAGCCCGTGAAAAGCCTTGGGAAAAGTATGATATGATGAAACAGTATCGCTCCACAATACCCGATGAAGAGCAAAAAGAGATATTCGCAGAGGTACACACGGAACTACATAATTTGGAGCTGCAACGCAAGCGCAACAGGCGTAAGCGCTCATTTGTTAAACCCACGCAGTTAGCTTAACGATGCACGATTTGAGGTTTTTGTTAAAATGTGTTTCATCCATTTCAGTAAATACACATGAACATTTAGTTATATTAACTTGCTTTTTTTTATTGTAACTTAAAAATTATATGGATTAGTCACTTTAAGAGAAACGACAACATTACATTATATTACACAGAGGGGAGTGATTAGTTTTCAACTAAAGGACTTGCTAAATTCGAAACGCATTCAATAGACACGATATTTATAAAAGTCTATGAATGACACCGTTGCGTTCCAGCCTATGATAGTAACTACGAGAAACAGCAAAAATACTATCGGCAGGGCGATGAGTATGAGGCGTGTGTTTTTCAGATGAGGTATGCCTGTAAAGAAAGACTTTCGTAAAAATATGAAGATAACTACAAGTTTATAAATGATAACTCACAATTATATCCCAAAAAAGTTATATACACGTAATAACTCATGGCCATCAGCCAAAAGGTATTGCCCAACAGGCGCGAAATAAACCACGACTGACTGATAAGCCAATTATAAAAGAAAAGTTGTATGAAATGCAGCAGCATCAAGGGCGGGAAGAACGCATTAAGATGAACATCGAACGCATAGCCCCACTCGATATCGGGTTCCAAGTTGCTGCTCCTCAAATAACGATTTGTAACAAGCCAGAAAAATGATGCAATTATGATGCCCGCAAAGATACAATCAACAAAGACGACGTAGAAAATAAAGGATATGCTCTGCCAAAACGATAAGCCAAGCACCCACGCAAATCCAAGTGAGGTAACTGTGTGTAAAAATTAATTTAAAATACGTTAATAAAAATCAGCGTTTTGTCAAATGTGCCACATGATATTACCGCACAAGCAAATAACTAACAACACCAAAAATGCAGGATCATCTCGAGCAAACTGTGACTTTGTCTGCTTGCGATAGTTGAAATTGCGATATACTTTTTGTGGTGCTATGAAGAGATACAACATTTGCCAAAGGGCAAACTCGAAATCCATTTGGTTGAACTTCAGCAGACGTCGCAGATATTTGTAGCTTTTTGTTGTTGCCGAGAGACAGTCTTTACGATGATTTACTGGTGGCGGTAGCGGCGAACCTGCCCGAGATGCAGACGTGTACCCCGACGCCACTGAGGGCGTGGGTGATGTGGCGTACTTCATGCTTGTATACTGACTCATTTTAAAAGGCCCTAATATAAGTAAATTAAATAACTGTTGTCATTTCCGAGACGTCGACGCGGTCAAAATAAATAATAAGAACTAATAATATTTTGTCGTACGTTCAGCCAGTGCTGCCACATCAGCTATTTTCTAGCCGTTTCTAGTCATATTTATGTATTGATTGCAAAAATTATGTGGAACAGCCGGTAGTAGGAATTCTGGCTATTTTTAAGAACATTTTGGGGTTTTGTTATTTGATGTCCTTTTTGACACACCAAAAACTGTTCTACTCGCACTCGGGGTAGTTTAAATGATAACGCGGTGTTCCAAATGCACCCCTTTTTCTTTTTTTTGACAGTCTCAGTATGTGATAGTTATACAATATGGCCACGTATACGAAATGGGTAGAATCCGTTAAGTTGAATCAGAATTTGTTTCTCATACAGATTTTGGTCATGTCCGGATATTAGCACTAATTGGGCCAAATATTCGATAATTTGTAAATTTTTATATAAAATAAGAAAAACTTGCTGTTTTAACTTATGTTTCTTTTGTGAAGACAATCGTCCTTCAATAATCGATCTTGAATACATAGTATTTTTTCTTAAACAATGTGACCCTTGTAAAACACAACATCCTTCATAGTGAACTCCAAAGTAAATTTTCTGTAATCCTTAAAGGCGTTTAAATTCAACAACTTGGACAACAATTCCAATAAAACAACGCCATAAATTTACGCATTACATACACGAAACACGAACTAAGAAATCATTCGCAACTGATCAAACAAAACAATATAGACACAAAGAAATAACTCCCACAGTTGAAACGATAGGAAGTTCAGCTGCTCTTTGGCGGCCACAATTAAGGCATCATTGATGCCAGCCAACGTATTTTTCAACGCTTTGCAATGTTGACCCCCCCGATCAATATCAGGACTCACAAAAATTTATGAGTCGAATGCCGTGCAATCAAAGACAATGCTGTGCAGAGCAAAGTCCAAAGAAATCTTGATCAATTTCATTGTCAATTGTTTTTATACAGGCATTGACAATAGATGAGCATGAATGTGATGTGGAGTTGTTGCAAGGAAGAAGGAAAAGGTCAAACGGCTGCACGACAAAAATCAAACCGAGCGCACAGGGACAAAGAAATGGCACGGACACACTTTTGAGGTCATCTTAGGGTCAAGATGATCATTACTTAGGTATGTCAAAGAGAAGCGGGAAGAACGCAAAGCATTGCAGAGCCGTTACACTTTGCTTGTAGAAGTGTGTATGTGTGAAAGATGCGAATGTCCTGCATAAGATATTAAATGCTAATGCACATTTTACTCATTTTGGCATTAGTTTTCAATGCAGCAAAATCGAATCAGCAGGATATATTTTCGTCTTTTATTTTCACACGCGATCTCTCTTTCTCTATCTCTCCAGCGCCTTGGCAGATCTCTACGAAAAGCCGTTCATTGAGTTGGCGCGCATGCATCGTTTTGAGTGAGAGAGAGAAATATAGAGTGAGTTTTTTTTTTGGCATCAATTTTGAGTGGAATTGGAGTGAGTAGTTTGTGAGTGAGCGCTGTGATCACACATATTGGCTTGTGCGTGTGTGTGCGTGACCCATTGAGGATGTACTAAAAATGCAAGCCAAAAAGAACAATCCGGGCGATCATCAGACGCTGCGCATGCTATTTCTATTCTATACCATTTACTACAAAGCGCACACAGGACATTTCCGGATTTCTAAGACTGATCGGCTATTCATTCTTTTAGTATGCTCATATAATAGACAATTGGCAATAGTTGACATTGTTGGTTTTTTAGCTCATGTTACGCGCGCAACTTTTATTGCATCTTTGTCAAAGTAGCAGCTATCAATGTACAATTTCGTATTGATGGAGAAAGATTACAGACACATGAATAAAAGAAAACGTGTAAAGAACTCACAAGGACATAAAACAAGCAATATTTTAAACTTACTCTGATTTTTTTATTTTTTTTTTATTTTTTTGTGGGCGCTGCTTGTAGTTGTTGTAAGGGCATGTCGCACAGCACATAAAAATTAAGTTGAAATTAAGCGAAAACATGTAGTCACATAAATTTGACTTGTCCAAGTGCCTGCACCTTGTACGAGAACGAGGATACGTACTATATGCAGCATCCTTGCAGCTGTTCGTTTGGCTCCTTGCTTGCTACTCGTTACAAAATTAGTCGGGCGCTTGGTGAGTTATGCGCTGTTGAAGTTGTTGCTTGATTAACACATGTCCTGTAGGCTTGTCGTGCTTCACTGAGTGTTTCGGCGTTTCGGGTGCAAGCGGCAGCAAGTCGTCATGGTGGGCGTGCCATGCGGGTGTTACTTAACACGTAAACTCTGCCGAAAGGGTCAAAGGCAGGACGAGGCAAGAGGTGACTTACAGATGACGCCATAAGTTAGCAGTTTAAAGACATTCATTATGCGTCACATTGGGTAATAAATGTGTGAACATAAATCAAAATAGTGAAGGATTCGTTTTCACAAGAACTTTTCAAGATCAAAACTTGTATTAATAATAAATAGTTTTCTTAGTAAGATAATTGTCGGAAGTTGTTATAAACTAAAGATCGAATTTTTCTTTAAGTCCTACCGCTTAACCCCATTCTCTCTCAACTCTTGCCACAAAATCCCTTTTTGAGCTCTAGAGCCCACCACAACGACGCGCCTGCCCACAAGCCAGCTGCCAATTGCTCGCTATTTGTTGCTACAGCTGCCTCCTCCTACTAGTATTTCCCAGGAAAATATAAAAACAACAATGAAAGCCATAAGCGACCCGCGACAAATCAAAAACAATCCACTAAAATTCCAATAAACCAATGAATATTAAAATACTTAAATGTTGCGACGAAGGAATTTTGAAAAATTACGCCAACTAATACAACTGACATTAGGGAGCACCAAGCAGTACAGAGCAGGTCACCGATCGACACGGATTTGCCTAATAAGTATGTAGAAGAACGAACTATTTTCGGCCGCAGATGTTAAGCAGTGTTAAAGAGCAAGCTAAAGAGTCAGACGACTCCCGCAGGACGCATGCAACTAGGAAATTAATAGCCCAAAGGAATGCCAAGTGTCGCCAAGCCCGAAGTATCGCGTAACGCAAGCAGCGCGCAGAGGACAGAGGAGAGGGCAAACGCCAAAGGTCTCGACCGTTGCGCGTGTCTTTGTCACTTTAAGAATTTAAATGTCATGTGTGTGCATAATCTTAGGCGACAATGAAGACGACGACGATGAAGACGACGGGTACAGAGGTCACGATTGTTATACGTTCTTCCCCTAAAATATGCTGAGGGGTCACATTGATTCACATTGGCGCGCGAAAGATTTGTGCTTCCTTCTGCCACTCAAGTGGTATGTATAGAAATTCCTTTGCTTGCGCAACTTCCTTCTTCGATCCTTTGGCATTGTGTGTGTGTGTGTCGTCCTGCGTTGTAGCGTTGTAATAGGCGCGTGTGTTGCGCACGCGTATTGCGTGTACGGCGCGCTCTTTGTTGGACTGTGTTTTGGCACCGCTGGGATTACATTTCGATGCCACTTTCTTTAAAAGTCTATTTAGCGTTGATCATAATCTTGTGGCCGTATTTCGTTTAGCGACTTGGAGGTGTAACGGTTTGTGGTGCCGCTGCTGTTATTTGTAACGATGATTTGGCATGAGTATGCAGAAATTTCTGATGCTTTGTTGGGACCGGAAATATATTTGTAAGGCTGGTCTGCGTTGGCGATGCCTAAGGCTTCATATCATAACTTTTTCATTTAAAAGTATATTTGTTATTTTATTTTTATAAATAAATTTGCTCAAGTCAGTTTAATATAACGCTATTTGTAGTCTTCAATGTGACTCAATTCGGCATGCAAGCCGCTCTAATCTTCAAGCCTCAATTGCTTGCAAGCCGACTGCGACTTAGCTGCAGCTCAATGTCCTTGCAATTTAACGCCAATCGAACGCGTAACACGCTTTCAACTAACAAGCCGCCGAAGATGACATCAGCAGACGCTATCAAAGATCATTTCATGGCTGTCGGATTTTCAGACCAACTGATGACTTTATCGTACGAAATACGGCCAATTAGCTTGACATAAAAAAAAACAAGATTGAAAATATTTTGAAGCATATGTCGATAAAAAATGCTTAGAGAAGCGTGTAATCCTGTCTGTGTGAACGTTGCCCATTGGTGGCGTACAAAGGACACAGGTTAAGATGCGAGCTGCTTTTGTGTGTTTGGCGATGCTAATCATAATCATGGCACAAACGCCATGAATATCGAAAAGTTGAGCCAATGTCAAATAAAGAAAAAAAATAATAATAATAAAATATAGAAAAAAAAAATCGCCAACAATGTGGAAATGTCACGCTTATCAGTTGCGAACAATGCCGGCTCATCTGGACCAAGTCTGAGCAGAGCAAATCAGAGTTCTTCTTCTTCTTCTTCGTCTTGTTGTTTCGCCTGCGGAAAGTAAAAGTGCGCTGTGGTTGTTGAAGGCAAAAGTGACACTCAAGCAACGACGGAAATAAGCAACTGAGCATTGTTTGCCTGTTGCTGTTGTTGTTGTATGAGTAACGGGCGTTGGCGTTGCTCATTGACATGCCGTCGTCAGCTGACGGACAACGCAATTCTGCACACCCGGTGACACAGTCTGGTGCGTTCGCCTTCATACAAAATCTATCGGCAGGATAGATTTTTTTTATATATATATTTTGTATGCATGAAACCGGATGAAACGGCATGCCTGTATGTGTGTGTGTTTGTGCATAAAAATAGTTTATGAAAATATCCTGGCAACAGGATATTTGAAAAATGGAAATTGCATTTCTTACTCATATACAAAATTCTTTTCATAACCTCACACTTTCTATTAAATCTGTGCCGGCGTTTTTCTGGCTTAATAAATGCATGCAGGCGTTCATCAATGGCATGGCATAGGAACGCGTGCCCGAACTGTCGATTTCGTCAACGTCACACGTAAGCTGTTGAAATGTTATTTGAATTGTCATCATTATCAGTTTTTGTCTGCATTCGTTTTTTTTTTTTTGTGTTCCTATGACATTTAAATTTATATTATATTGCAAACTATTATTGGCTGCAAGAGAGCTCAGGGTGCAGTTGGTTTCGTAGGTGTTGGTGGTGGCAATTTTGATGAGTAGAGTAGTGGCAACCACTCACTGGGCTTTGCTATTAGCTTTCATGCCGTATAAAGATTTGTTCTTGAAAAAAAAAAAAACAATAACAATAAAAGCGCTTCGAGTTATTTATTTCTGGGCTTTGCCATTTAACCATTTTTGTTTTAGCGTTCCATTAACTTTCACGCCGTATAAAGTTTTGTTCTTGAAAAAAAAACAATAACAAGAAAATGGCTTAATGCAAATAAATTTCCTCCACCGGTTCAGAAACTTATATTTTACTTATTATTAAATTTGTATATTATTGTATGATTTTTATTTATTATTATAGTATTTATTTATCTTTTGTATTTAATTATTTTTTTTTATATTTTATATATTATAATAACTTTAAATAATTTTATAGCAGTACATTGTTATTAATAAACAAATAAATAAATAAAAGTGCTTCGAGTTATTTATTTCTGTCCCAATGAATCTTACAGCCACCACTACTGAACTCTCTTTCTCTTTCTCTGTCGCTTTAAAAGTATTTTCATCAAATTACCAACAAATCATTTAATAACTTGTTGCACTCTTATTAAACTATCAAAACCCATAAAAAAGGCCTACAACACCTAAAAAAAATCCGACCCTTCGCGCATTTCCCTTAAAAAAGCAAAAGATCGAAAGATCAAGTACCGCGCTTAATCACTCAATAAACACACAAAACTACTCATGAAAATGATATGTTAAAGCAATTACATTATACAATTCCCCTAACCAAACCAAAAAAAAAAACTAACCCCGCCTTGCATAAAAAACAACCCGGGGAAAAAGTACTTAGTAAAAAAAATTTGTTTAAGAAGCGCTAAAAATCGTATTAGGGGTGTTTACACGCGCACGATTACAACATCAACACGGCCGAAAAAAAATGGGGCAGGAAGCAAGTCAGAGGCGCCGCCGAACAATGGCAGACAACAACATGAACAAAGCAAAAAACGGAAGTTGTTTGTTTAATTTTTTTATTGTAGTTTTTTTTTTATTGAGTGCCTCTTTATTGTCGGTTAATTTGTGTGGCGCGATTGAAGTGATCGTAATCGATATGATGAGGGTAATTTTTTATTTGACACTTTCACTCGACTCTTTTTAGTGACGCAACAAGTTAGGCTTATCATTAATGTTTGAAAAAAAAAAGGAAACAAAAAAGTGTGAAAGGGGGAAAAAAGACAGACACATGTAAACTATTTTTATGGTTTAAAAAGGGTGTGAAAAGGGATCTTTAATGCATGTTTATCTTGCTTGCTGTCAAGCGATCGATGCATTGAGTGGCTGCCGTTGAAAGGGTGAATGATGAACATGACATAATAAATATGGTACCCTTTGCTCGTTTTCACTCGCTCTCAAGACATGAGCGCGTGCGCCGTGTTCATTTATAAAGTGCGACGTGAGTGGCAACTTCTTGAACGCAACATTTTCAAGTTCAATGTCGTCTTTATTGTTGCTTGTTGTCTTCTTCTATTATTGAGTTTTCTTTCAGCATGAGGGGAATTGAAAAATGGCGTCTTGCGGCAATTTAAGCCCTTCGTTGCAGGGCGATTGGTGCTTTTGTCGTCTAAAAGTGCACTTAACTAAAAATAATATATTTTAATTGTTTGTATTTCATGTTGTTTTGTTTTCATTGTGCGCGTTAAATGGGTGTTTATCCCATGTGGGGAAAGAGTGAGAAAAAGTATGGCGCACGTCTGTTGCTTTTAAAGTGAACATGTTGATGTCTTGTATCGAAACTAAATTAAAACTAATTTAATGTTTGCGTGTTAAAAAATATGGGCTCATTTGTTAACAAAAGTGCGCCGAAGGTGTCATGTTGCGTGCTTATGAGCAGCGTTGGACGCCATTTTGTTGTTTCAGACATATTGCTTGCTCAAATTTGAAGAAGTTCGGAACGCTTGTTGGAAACATCTTCTAGAACATTTATTGATCATCAATAAATTAGTCTGGCGATACTAGTATAAAATTGGCTACAGATCATGTCTGGATGTATGCTTTTTTATTATAAAACAGATTGACAGATGATATGCAATGACTTTTATAATCACAGCAAAATTTATGAAATTAATCAATATGCCAACTGCATATTTTCTAATAAATATAATAAAAATAAATGTTAAATTCTTTACCACAGTTCAATCATGTTTGAGCAAAACAGCTGCCCGCCTCATAGAAGACTTTGATTACTTACCGAAAACACACAAATAACAAAAACGGAAATGAAAGGGTAAAATGCAAACAAACAATAGAAAAACCACACACAAAAATATGACACTTTTTCACAAATAAAATGGCGTAGAAAAACGAAATTTTCAAGCGAATTTATTTGCGCTGATGTAGCAAAATCGGACGAGCACAAAAGGCTGCGCAAGCAAACAATTCAATTCAAACGAATGTTAATGACTGCACTGACAGATCCAACCTGAGCCAGCGTAGCAGCTGGAAAAATTTTTAACCCTATAGAAAAAGAAGCGAAAGTGACTGAGTGCACTTCACATTCGGACAAAAAAAATAAGTGAAAATCGTTTGAGAACAATTGAAGTGCAATTTTTGCATGCGGCAAACGTAACGAATGTCAATTCAACGGCGTAAAATGATGAATGTTACGGCCGGACGGACTCACCTGCATGGCATGAGTAGCGACTTTAATGCAACATTTACAGATGTTAATGCTTTGTGCGCTAATCTTCAATAATAACGGCGGCTGCAGCTGTTGGTTGCACAAAGCACGCGTTGCAGCCAAGTTGCCACAGACCACAAAACCGCCCACAAACGCCTTCATGGGGTATGCTTGGCTTTACTGCAACGCCCTGAGTTTTTGCAAATGCCTTCAAGTGCACAGCTAACAAAATTCTTAATGTAATTGTAAACCACATCCGCATATCAAATAAATCTGCGTTACATTCTTTCATTGCTTCGATTTTGGTTGTAACTTTGATCGAGAAATGACAGCTTCTAGAAGTGACATCAAAATCGTACTCTAAAGCAAAGAAAACCCATCACTAAATGCGTGCATATATCACCTGTTTTTGCTTCACTTACAAATCAATTCAAGCGATTTACAAATGACAAAAGATACAAAACAAAATCGAAACTATTCGCACAGCAATGTCACAGATACTTCTCGCATTACTGTCGTCGTCTATCGTAAGTCGGTTTTTTATTTGTATTTCCTTTGTCACTTTTACCGTATTGAATGCAATCTTTTTGCTCAAATGCATTTCTCTACGGTGATCATCAGTCAGTCAAACAAACAAAGGCACACATGTTCACACGAGAACCCACAAGAAAAAGTATCTTTTACGGTTAAAAAATACACCAGTTTACCTGTTTTTTTATGCCATAGTAAAAAGTATTTTTTTTTTTTTTTTTTTTATATATTTTCACCCCTCACACAAAACTCACACAGTTGGATTTTTGCCGCCCTTATGTGATTTTTTTTTTTGCACACAACCAAGGGTGGATTTTTTCCCACCCTCTAAATATATATATATATTTTTTTTTTTATATGTTTCACATATTTTTATTAGCTATTTTTTTTTTCTTTGGTTTATCGATGTTAGATAAAAAGTGTGTAGTTTTTTTTTATTGTGAAATGCGTGTAAATTTTATTGAGCCTTCCATTGGCTGACGACATGAAGGGCGGAAAATTATATTTGTCCGATCAGCGATTATGTAATTTGTGGGTTTGACTTTTTTAATACAAACGCTTTGTTCATTTTTTGTGCATTTTTTCTGTCTGTCTCTCTGTCCTTCAAGAACGAAATCATTACATGAGTTTTAGTGAAACTCTATCTATGTACATAGATATATTAAAATCGTAGATAGTTTTGAATGACAAACACATTTGATCATTGCTATGCAAATTAGCAAACCATAGCGAATCTATCGTTCTAAGTCAGCCCGCTTGACTTTGTGTGGCAAATCAATCGGTCGCTCTAACAGAACACAATATGAGGGAGTTTTGGAACGCTTCAAAGCGACATAAAATTTTTACTATTCCACAACGATCTCCATTCATGGAACATTCATATTCAACATGTAAATACAAAAATGTTTGCTCTTGTCCGAAAAAACAAAAAAAAAAATAAAATAAAATAAAATTTGTGAAAATCGTGTGGAAAAAAATCGGTAGATGAGAAAAACATCTGCTCCTGATGGCACTTTAGTTACAGAAAAATAACAAAAACCGGAATAGAAAAAATGTAAAAATAAAACAGCAAACGGTGCAGGAATATTCTATACGAGAGTGCACGCGTCCAGTTTGGCCGCAGAACAAAAAGAATGAAAAAAAAAAAGTCGTATTTCTGTTGTGTTGTGTTGTGTCGTCCTCGCAGCGATAATGTCCGACAGCATCCGTTAGCAAGGAAGTGTGTAAATAGACACAGGCATAGTAAGACCAACGGACAGACAGAGAGACATACAGACAGTCAGTTAGTCAGACAGACAGACTGTGTGAGTGAGTTGGTCGGCCGTTATGTGGGATTGCTTTTGGTGGGGGTTGCATTTGGTATTGACGGCATTCGTCGCCGTTTCGTACACTTCATTTGGCTTGTACAAATATGTATATATTTTTTTATTTATCTGTCCGTATCGAGTTGAGTACATACAGATGCGAAATGTTGGGGAACTACAGTGAAAGGATGAAAACAATATTTGTATATATTTGTAGGAAAGTAAGGACAACGTAGTAAACGCGATGCGTGAGTATTCAAATAACTTAGCAATCAATAGTTTTGATGATGAGACTTATATATATAACCACACGAATCTCAAGAGATAAGTTCAATGAATTTTACAGTTAGTTTTGTACAACCAGTCAAAAATTCAAATTCTTAAAATGAGAATAATGCGAATAAATCTCGAAAAGTACTAAAAATGATTTGACTATAATAAATAATTAAGTAGTTTGCTTGAGTTAACTTATCGTAATAGTTTCTATCTAGCACTTGAGAACTAAAGAACTCTAAATTTATGGCTTTGGACAGCCACTTAACAATTTGTAACGCCCACTTTTCGCCAATAAAGAAACATACCGGTCAGCTGTTTGAGTAGCCAAGAAGTTGAAAACAGCATAAAAAAAAGAAAGAAAGAAAAATTCCAATGAAAATGTTTACAGATATAAATTATAACCATTGTGCAGACACGAGCAACAACAACAACAGCAACAACAACAATATTAATGAGTAAAAATGTACACAAGAAATCATAAGCGCCGCTCAAAGGATCAAACAGTAACGCAACGTAATCGCATTGCACATGACGTCACGCATTTTGAGTTTAGACGAAAACAAAAGAATTACAAGAAGCACACACGACTCACCTTAAGGCACGTCGGTGCTGGTGCTGGTGCTGAAATGCGTTAAGGACCTGCTTAACCACTACTGGTTGCAGATAATGGCTCCTAAAGGATAATTGTTAATTGGCAGTGGTCGAGTGTGGCGATTGTGCCGGCGACCGTCCAACGTCGACGCACAGATGATGCTGGCCGACGACGACTTAAACGGGTAGCTCAAGCTGCGGTACTTTGCTCGAGACACTGAGCCAAGAATAATTCAATTAAAATGCGTAAAGTTGTGGAAAGTGAAAAAAAAAACAAAAACAAAATGATCAACAACAACTTAGATGTGGGTAGCTTCATCATCATCATCATCAGGTCGGCCAATCAGCCGTGCCGAGCGCAGTGTGCTTGATGAAGGATCGTTGTGTGTAGCGTGCGATGATAATCATGTCTGGCTGCAATTTTTTTCTTTTTGTAAATAATTTTCATTTTTAGTTAAAAATAACGAAAAGTAATCAACGAAGAAAAAAAAAAAGGAGTGCTGACGTGCACCCTCAGCATTTCAGCCCCCTCGTGCTGTTTTAATCAATTTTTATGTACAGTCCTAGACTCAGACAGCGGCAAACACCCACGAATCTTTGCTCGCTATCAGCATGGATTATAATCACACGAATGTTGTGTGTGTCATGAGTGTAGTTGTGTGCGTGTGTGTGTGTGTGTTTGTCGTTTTTATTGAAAACCCTTGTAACACTTCAACTTCAACCCACCCCCTTCGCGTGTGTGTTGTATGCCCGCACACCGTGTGCTTATTTTTAGGCAATGTTCAATGGCTCAGTGCTAAAAATGGCTTATCGTCATCGTCATCAATATTCAATATGGCGTATTTTTCTATCAGTTGCGTGCTGTTATTTTTTCCACAGTGCCATTGGCGGCGGTAATACCCATTTTGTGTTTGTCCCGCTGGGAGGTGTGATATTTATACAGATTTTTATGTTCGGCCGTTGTGAAGTCATTTCGGTTTGTGGGTGGAGTCATGCTCAAGCAACGTTGGGTTCTGGAGCTTAACTTTGTTGGTTTGCCTTTAAATGGTATTTCCTGCTAAGCTAAATAAGCCACCATTGCTGCTCGTATTGAATTGGAATTGTAACAGTTTTCTATTTAAAACCTTAAATTGAGGAACAAATGTTTATAATAACTTCGACAAATATTGATTCTATTTAATCTTTCGATTATCTCCAGAACTTTATACAAATACATACACATGTCACTGATGCAACATATCGCTGATAGTTTTGAAGTCAGTCTCTTGTTTGAGTTAGAAAATAGAAGCTAAAGATGAGACATTATTAGTTAAGATCTATTAGAATCTTTTTTATAAGAAAAACAGTTCTCAAATTATGCTAACAATGTTATGTCGAAATGTACTATCAAAATTTCTTCATTAGTTGTTGTTGAGATAAACAAAAAAATATGCTTAAATTTTAGAATTGAATTTCAGTAAAATTGAAAATTTTTAACAATTCATTATTTTTGAACATATTAAAAATTTAAATAAATTTCAATTATAATACAATAACCAAATGACAGTGGCAGCCACCCGCAATTTCTTTTTTGATAATTTATGAATAGAGGCAAAAGGCCATAAATTTTAATTATGATTATTTCCTAATTTTAATGAGTAGAAAAAAGTACTTGAAAATGGAAAAACATTGTCACAACGCAGCAGAGAAAAAATTCATAAACGAAACGAAAAAAAAAACATTAACAAATTTTAAACCAATCAAAAACACGCAACACACAAATACTTCAAAATATGACTTAAAAATAAATCTCCAAAAATGAAAGACAAATGCGTCAAAGCAAAGCAAAATCAAAGCAACCCAAAAGAGAAGAAATGTTTTGGCGCGTGAACGAACGAAGCTATTAACATACAAAAGACGAACTCAAGATCAAGATCGAGACCCCTTACGTGAACTCGAACGCAAAGTCGTAGATCGGCGACCCTGTCACCGTGCGTAGACAGCAAGCAGTTGTTGAGAAGCGTGCGCGGCGCATGCGCAATCTTGGGTAAACAAATTTTCCTTCCACTTTCTGCCTGCGCACGCAAACAAATCGAAGGCGTTGCCACAATGGTACGCACATCTTGTGCTGATATCCTTATGAGTTTTTCATAATTTTGTAATTTTCCTTGAATTGAATTATTTGGCTGCGCATGCCAAAACCGAAACGTCAAACAATCCATCATCTTTTCATGCAATTGTTGCATATTTTGCCATTCAAGATGCTGAAAGGAGCGCCTTGATCCTTGTTTGTTTAAACATTTTTCCGCTCTTTTTTGGCGGCTGTTGTACAATTTGCTCGATGGCTGCCCGCAGTTGAATTGAGCGAAACGAAGCGTTTTAATTGTATGCTGCCTAATGGGAGATTCATCACACATGATTAGCAGATGATGGAGCAGTTTTTACACTCATATCGTATAAAATATTCTCCTTAATTTTGAAGTTTCTATAAATCATGCTGTGTATTGTTGACAGTTGGCATCCGTCACAAGGTACGGTCGCCATGTGAGCAAGACGATGGCACATTTGTGTGGGCGCCGATCTAAGGATTGCTATTGTAGGCTTTTATATAAGATTTTCCAAATGATGTTAATAGTGAGGAACAACTAAAGGACTAAACAGATGGAAAAACTTGTCAGATACTTTCTTAAGTCACCTTAATGAATAAAAATGTTTTCGATTTGATTTTAAGAATTATAAATGATAAATGAAGTTAACTTTCACTTCAATTATTTTCAAGATACTTCGGCTTGTCTTTAATAGATCTACTGGAACTGCACTAAAATCAAAGTATTCTTCCTTGTTTGAGATTATTTTAAGCCGACATATCATTCCCTCTCTTCACATATCAGCAGCTTTTGACTTTGGCTATGAATTCAGATCCCATTAGATCATGACTAACTGATACAAGAAAGTGATCTTATCTTTAATAGAAAACAACACCAAACTCAGTGCAACTTCTTTACATATGCCAAGAAAATTGCTCATTTATGCATTCCCTCGAATAAGTGTTTAATACGAATGTACTTGGCTTGTGCTCACTCACCATCAAGGAGCACTGCACTGTTGACCCCTGTCGTCTTTCTCGGCTAAAAAGAGCACAGTACGAAATCGAACTCAACTCAAAGAGACAAAAAACAAAAAAAAAAAATATCTTTTGTCTTGAAGCAATTTTTTTTGGCTGTTTGCTTCGCTTATCTCGGCTTGTGGTATTGTTGCCGAAGGGATTTCCTGCCAAAATTCGAAAATCTTTTGTTCGTACGAAACAGAAACGAAGCGAAACAAATAAATACTTTGGAAACTAAGTGGAACTAGCCAATTTCTCGTTCTCCTATGTTGCTTATCTTAGAAAATCCAATACTGAAGTTGAATCTTTATTGCCATTTGAAAGGTGTAATTTTTGGTTTTCGGTTTTGATGTTGCGCATGCGCATTTTTTTTTTTTGTCATATTTCTGCTGTTAGACCGACGCTCCTACAACATTTTAACAGCTGTACTTGGTCAGCATATCGCCCATTGTCCTTTTCATATAATTTTTTTCGGTCCTTGGCGTATTTGCACCTTTTGTCTGTCTCCTTTTTTGTTAGTTTTTTTTTTTTTTTTTTATTTGTGTTGCTTCTTTTTACAAGTTCGCCATTGTCGATCATCTCCTTGTCTATTTTACTGTCTAATTTACAGTCTTGATTGACCACCCCTATTGTTTTGGATGCCTTTTGGTTTGTTTGATGTTGTATATTTTTATTGGTCTTTCAGTTTGTAAAGAATCTCAGGCCGATTGTATTTCGTTTGTTGGCGTTTTTGACTATTTACATTGGGCACGCTTCCAGCACACTTCTCATAAAGCGGAGTGGGTGCCCATGTTCATTAGTTGGGCTTTTGACGGTTTTTGATTTAGTAAATCAATAATTTACTTCTTTGCCGTTAAGAGGGTTGAAAGATGAGGAAGAAATATATCATATGTATGTATAAGAAAGCTACAAATGAAACTCATTACAAACATGTTGATAAGAAGATTTATGGTTTAAAGATTTATGGATCATCTATGACCTTCAGTTAGCTTAAGATTGCATGTCCTTAAAAACATCAAATATCTTTTTAAATAATTTTTCCAAACTCAAAAATTTAAGTATTTAAAAAAACTAAACTTGTTAATAAAAATTTATTGATTAAAATTATTATATAATTTTATATAACATGTTTTTGTTTTGTTTCTTTTTGTTTTATATGAAATACGCTTACATTTAATTTAAAACGATTTTTTTCAACCTTCACTAAACACTAATTTTGATCCTTTTGCTCCGATTGCGAATTTGGGCTTAAACTACAGTAAACACTAACTTAATGACTACGCATAATCGGGTACTCTATATAATGATTATATGTGAATATATACATATATATATGTATGTATATGTTTGTGTATAATTATATGCATTTCATGTGTATTAACTCTTCCTTTTGTTAAAATAAAAATGCTTTAAAATTCTTGTTCAATTTGTACTTTTTTCGTTGAAAAATATTGTCGTTTGCCAAAGATTTAAGTGCTAAAAATAAAAAAGGAAATAAAATAAAAAAAAAAATTCAAGCAAATTATTATTTATTTTGTTTTAATAAAAATTTATTTTTCGTTTAAAAATGTATTTTCGTTGAATAAGACTTAAACAAAAATTTGTAGTTGATGAAATTAACAAATACTGAGCATCATTTTAAATACATTTAAGTTTATTGTTTTATTTTTTATTAAATACCAATTTTATTTAATAAATGAAATTAGAATAAAATATATAAAAAATGTTTGCATTTAAACTAATTTAATGACTTGGCATACAATTTTGGCATTTTGTTTACGTAATTTTTATTTTTATGCTTAAATTTAAAATATAAAATTTTATTAAAAATTATTAACTAAAAAATACAACTTTGGTATTTTTTTTTTAGTTTTTGATTTTTTTTTTTTTTAATGTTAAAAACTTATAGACTAATAGATTTTTTAAACCTTTCTGGTTTTTGTTCGGTTCTGTTTTGTTTGTTTGTTTGTTTTGTTTTCGATTCTTTTCGGTTTTTTGCTTCGTGTTCGATTTGTTCGTTCAACTTAATGAATATTTTTGCATAAAAAGGAAACTTCTTTTAAGACTAAATAAACATAGAGATACAAGATACATAATAGTAGACAAACTTAAGCTTACGACTAAAATTTAAGGTTATGTTTTCTTATGTACAATTCTCGACAACAGTTCGCGTGCCTTGCCCATTGGAGGCGTGGCACGCGACAAAAAAATATTATTTACAATTCAAGACAACGTAAAATAAAGAAAAAGAAAATTAAATAACAAAAAAAAAAGTGAAAGAAGGAGGAGAGTGAGTGGCACCAAACAGAGTCGAACGCATTTGGTTCACTTATGAGTGAGCATTGCGAGCCATGTGAACGAAGAGACCGACGGGACCGTCACATTTCTCGCCGCACATGTTGCACTTGAAGACATCGTCGCAGCTATGGTAGCCCATGTGTATGGTATAGAGCACGGCGTCCTTGAAGTAGATATCACAATACTTGCACTCATAGATGGCGCCACCGGGCGCAACAGCCGAGGGCGGACTGCTGCCGCTGCCATTGCCAGAGACGGTCGCAACCGAAGCCGATGCCGATGAAGCAACCAACGAGGATGAGGCATTCGAGCTTGTGCTTGAGTTGGAGCTATTGCCCGATGAGGAAGCTGTTGAGCTTGCCGATGTATTTGCGGTATTGGGCAATGCCGTGCCAGTTTCCATCGATTCATCTGCCGAGCACGATGAGCCATCATCGGTTAGTTTTAATGGCGGCTGTGCTATGGGCGACGAGGCGGTGGGCATTGGCTCGAGCGTTGTCTTCAATTGCTCCGGTGATTGTGAGGCTGACTTGAGCTGCAACAGCGTATCGAGCTTGAGCACGCGTCCCTTGCGTCGTGAGGTGCTGCTGGTGCTGATCAGCGGTGTGTCGTCATCTTGCAACTTCAGATTGATGGCAACGGCAGCGGGTGTTTGTTGTTGCTCCTCTTTGGTGGGCGTGCCCTGCGAAAGATCCATGGCAGAGTCAACGGATTTTCGCTCGAACTCATCATCGTCTTCTTCCTCCTCGTCCGCATCGGCATCGTGCATAGATTCAGCGTGCTCCTTCTCTTGCTGCAACTGTTGGTGTTGCTGCTGCTGGAGCTGCTGCAGCGTAGACTCACGCATACGTGGCGAAAGCTGTGCCAAGACGGCGGCTTGTTGTTGCGCAGCAAGCATTTGCAAATTGAGATTCCAGTATGGAAAGAATGCCATGTTGCGATTTTGCTGGAGTATGGAGGCGAGCGGTGGCAGTAGATTGGCAGCTGCATTGGTGGGCACTTGTGGCAATTGTTGCTGTTGTTGTAGTTGTGGCTGCTGCAGTGACATGTTCAGCTTAATGCTCGGCAACTCGGTGGCGCTCGAACTGGCGCTGCTCTTGGCTGGCGAAACAGGCAACGGCTGAGCTTGTTGCTGCTGTTGTTGTTGTTGCTGGAGCTGTTGCAGTTGCGCCTGTGCAGGCATAGAGTAGCCTTGCAAGGCAGCCGATAGCTGCGAGTTGGCTGCAGACTTCAGCTCATTGGCATTGGCCGCGTGCGACGAGCGTTTGCTGCTGCCGTTACCCGTGCCAGACTTATTCTTTGGGCCACGTCGTGTGCCATAGACATCGATGACAAGCGACGGATTGGGATTGCCTTCCTCGTCGAGCACCATGCCCGGCTTGTGATCGTACTTGCGCAAATGCAGCTTAAACGAGTGACAGTACTTGGTGGCATAATCGCAGTCGGCACAGCGATACTGATAAACGGACGAGTGCGATTTCCGATGTGAGTTCAACATTGATTTGTTCACGCACGTATACGTGCATTTGTCGCACTGGAATGGCTTTTGGTTCTTATGCTTGCGTATATGATACTCCAGATGATGCTTGAACTCGGTCACAAACGGACACTTCGGGCACTGCAGTATCTTGTCCGGTTTCATGTGCGTACGCGCATGATCCCAGAAGGCGACCTTTGTGATGGCAACTACGCCGCACGTCTTGCACTTATAATTCTTCATCTTGCCGTGCGAATTGTAAATGGGCATGCGTATCGACTCATCATCCTCAGAGTCGACAATATATTTCATATCCTCGCTTGAATTTGAGATCAAATCATGCTCCTTCTCGGCACGCTCGCTTACCGCATCGCTGGCGGCCAATGCGCTGCCGCCGCCGCCGCACTGTGACTTCGGTGACTTTGGCGGCGTTACATCCATGGGCGGCGTATTGCGTGGCGTCAATGCCGCTTGCAATTTCTCCACATGCTCGGCCAATGTTGGCGTCGGCGGCTGTGGACTGGGTGTCTGTTGCTGGCCGGGACGCATGCTCGCATAGAAATGATTCATGCTTGCGTGCGTTGGCGGTGGCGGTGGCAATACGGCATTCGGCAGCCCTGGTGGCGTCAAAGGATTAAAGCCGAGCGTCAGATGTGTCGAGGTGAGTTGATGATTCTGTGCGGCCGCTTGTTGCGCTTGTTGGAAATGTTGCTGGTATTGTTGTTGCTGCATAAATTGTTGTTGTATATTCGTATCGAAAAAATGCTGCATGCTGCTATCATTGTTGCTCGGCGAAGGCGTCATTGCCAAAGACATTGTGTCCATCGCTTGATGTTGTTGCTGTTGCTGTTGCTGTGCTTGTTGTTGTTGCTGTGCTTGTTGCTTGAGATACTGCTCCAATTGCGTGGTTGCGCTAACCGTTGATTGTCCAGGTATCGGTGACTGTAGCGGCGAATGATTAGCGCTCGTGCCAGGCTCCTGTTTAATATTGGCAGCAAACATGCTATTGTACCACGAATTGTGCTGATCATAATTGGCGGCCGGTTGCATTGCGTCCCAGTTCTGCATCTTGTATGCCACTGAGTGTATGCGTGCGTGTATGTGTGTTGGCGTTGAGATCTGTAAAGGCAATGCGAATGTTAGCACGTTTTTATATATATACATATATCGTCTAACGTATAATTATAATAATACACAAGTCCGTCGACAACGTGACACGCTTACGGCGCGTGCGCTGATTTTTCTGCTGTTTTCAATATCTTTTTTCTGAGCACAATTTTTTTTTTTACATTTTCTTTTTCTACTCATTTTTTTTTTGTTGTTTGCCCAACCACCCCTAAATTGTTTTTTGTGCACATTTGTTTGTGTGTATTTTGCCGGCAATAAGAAGAAGTTCCAACTAAAATGGCTGAATTTTTGGCATGGGGTGTAATTTTTTTTGTTCTTCTTTCGCCACCGCCACTTTTGGCACTTTTATATGTGCTTGACTCAGTCACATATATAAGCGCATTATGCACGACAGCACAGCAACAAAACACACACATTTAAAAACAAGAAAAAAGTACCAAAAACAACGCATAAAAATACACTTTTGGGGTGTGAGCGTTTTTAATGAATTTTTGCCATTTTTGGGGTTGAATTTTTCGAAAAAAAAAAAAAAACACGCGTTTTTTGTGCTCGTTCTTGTTGTTGTTTATAATAATCCACAGGCGTATTTTTTTATGTAAAAAAAAAATAACTGTTGTATCCGTTTTTTGATTGGCTTGGCGTATTTGCGTAATGGCGACGTACCTTTTTTTTATGTTTTTTGGTTTTGTTTTAGTTCCGTTTGGGAGAAAAATACAAATGCACTTTTTTTTTATATAAGAAAAATGTAAAAATTTACGTAAAAATTTTGAAATGAAATTATTATTATTATTATTATATATTCGCTGTTGATGTGCACACGAGCTCAACGAATTCGTAACTGTTGTCGTTATTGCATGACTACGTGATTTATATACGCAAAAGGATATGCAAACGAGCACACACACACACTCACACACGCACACGCACACAGGTAGCGAAATGTATAAGGGATTAAGCCGTCGTGCGCTACTTTGCTTGATCGAGCTCGCGTTCAAGTCATAACTCGCGAAGTCAGGTATTGATCAGCACACAGACACACACAGACACACACACACACAGACACATAGCGATGCCGCGTGTTGCAAACAAGCAAGCGCGAATTTTTTTGATCCTGATTCTGACTGGATTAAAGCAAATAAAGCCGCCTTGATCTGGCCAGCTTAGCAAAGCGTTGACTAATTCCCTTTTAAGGCGCTGCCTTAATCTCAGCTGGATTAGCGTTGGCGTACCAAATGCAAATGCACAAAATAAAAGGTGTTGCCTCAAATTTTCCAATATTTTGTGAATTTTGCGCTACACGGATCAAAATTTTTGCGTGCTTAGAATTCATAAATGCACAGTTTTTCGTTAAATGCTCATAAAAAAAAAAAAAGGATTTGCATATATTTTTGTTAAATTTTCATAGCCAATTTCAATACATTAAACGCTTTGATTTATTTGTCACAAGATGGCAAACAAATGACAAAAATTCGCTTATTATTATTTTTGGCAATTTTTATTTTTAGTGACAAAGACATGTTTAAAAAGAAAAATGAAAAAAAAAAGAAAATAAATAATAAAAAAAAAGAAATAATTTAAAAAAAATTTGTCAGTGAGGAAACGAAGTCAAATTCTTTATTTATTAAAAAAAAAATATATATATATCTTACAATAAAAGAAAATCCATTTTACAACACAACAACATTTATGCATATTCACATGTTGTACAATTATGCACAATAAAATTTGAATTCATTACTTTTGCCATTTGGCATTTGCGTAAACGTGTTTCTTTTTTCTGATCCCAACCAATCCAACACGATTTTTTGTGTTTTTCAATTTCGGTTTTGTGCATACATACATCTATTTTTCAATTCAGTGCAGTTGAGTATTTCTTTATTTTTAACACGAAACGTCATCAAGTGCAGAATAATTGATTGTTCAGGAAATTTTGTACGAATTTTTCTAGTTTCTTTTTTTTTTTGTATTCTTTTTGTTGAGTGTTATATAGTGCGATATGCACTCAGGCATTATAATTTACACTGTGTAACAAATGAACAAGGACAGCGTAACAGCAAAGCATAAAATGCAAAACGTTTAAAGCAATAACAAGTTGTATATGAGCACAAGTAGCCTGAAGCTTGAAAATTGCATGTAAATTGTATAGAAAACTTGGCATGTGTGTGTAAGTTAGTTTAAAGTAAGCATGTGCGTAGGCCAAAAGTTTTGTATGACAGTGTCTTTGATAAAATAGAATTTTGATACAATCCAACAAAAAAAATGCAATAAAATTTTTATATTTTTGTGCAAACGAAACAAAGTGAGAATTTTTAGCCTAATTAATTATTTGCTAAAAGTAATTAAATAAATGTCAACCGTCGCCATTTGACATAACAATTACAAACACTAATAACAGACAAAGCGTGCGCCATGTACTCATATAAAAGTGCCCACCATGCGTATCATTTGCCTTGTCAAAGTTGAACGGGCGTCTGTACAGCATCTTTTAATTCACAGTAAGAAAAAACAAAAACAACAACAACAACAATAACAAAAAACAAATCAACGAACAAATTCAAGCAGCAGCGCACAAAAAATTAGAGGCCAAGTGTAGCATTAATATTCCGGCCGGAGCCAAAGCAGTCGTCACTGCTGCCGCTGCTGCCGTCGCCGTCGCTGCTGCTGCCGCTGCTCCACATTGGCACGAGTATGCGAAAAAGTGCAATGCACGCAGCAAAGAGAGAGAGCATCGTAAAAGAGCGTATGTGTGTACATGTGTGTGTGTGCTTGTGAGCGCACATTATGGGTGGGAGACGTTGGTACAGATCAACGTCAACGTGTGTTGGTACGCTTGGTTGCATGTGATAAACTTCTACGAGTAGTAAAACAATAACAACAACAAAAACAGCTAAGATTAAAACGTACATTTAACATACATACGCATACAGTTACTTACTTACTAACAGCAAGCATGTGATGTTTTCGTTGTAGCATTTTGTTGTATTTTATTTTGTATAACTAAAGAATATACAACGTAAAAGTACAAAATATCTCTTGTGAACACAACTTTTACAACAACACTTTCAACTAACCAACGAAATGGCAAGAAGATTAAGAAAAAAAAAAGTTTTGTTGAAAAATAGCAGAGCAAAAATTAAGAAAAGCAAAAACGAACACGAAAAAAAAAAAAACACATTATAATAACAAAATTTTTAGTATATGCCATGAAGCGCATTATAAAAAATTATTTATAGTTAATTTTTTGCACTTTGGTTGCATTTTGAGGCGCAGCGAATTTGGACAAAACTACTTGTTGTGCCGCGAGGGTTGACTACAGAGGGCGTTGCAAGGCGGTGTATTCATTTTAAAATAGCAAAAGTGCAAAAGTTGGAAAAAAAAGCAAAGAAAAAAAAAACAATATATTAATTTATGAAAGCGCGAAAAAATGGCTAAGAAAATTTGTACGCCAACGTGGCGGCAAAAGTTTGCGGCCAAAGTAACTTTTACACGCGCCAAGCAAAGGATTAAAATTCTAATAAGGCGCACGTTTAAAAAACTAAGCGTTTCCGGCGTAATGAGCGTTTTCTCAGATACAACTCACGGTTTACTAATTGATTTCATAGAATTGAAATTGTCACTTGATGATGATGATGATGATGGACCATTTGGGCAAACTCAGTTGGCTGACAATGCTTGACTTTTCAGTGGACGAGCCAAAATTGTGTCTATTGAGTTGCAACTATTAAAAACTAAATTACGATGCGACAGTTTTGACATTAAAAGCAAAACAACATAAACAACAACAAAACATTCTAAAGAATTTAATGTCTCAGAGCTATGAGAAACAATAAGAAAATTCATAAAAATTCTTTTAGTTTTTATTTGCATTTTTAAAGGCTTTGCTTGTTTTGTTTGCTTGGTCTTTGTGGCAATGACTTTCCTTCGTCGCTTTCTTACAATAATGAATCACTTAGGAACATATACGTTGGACTCGCAAATGAAGCGCCAAGAAAAAAATAGTGAGCCATAGAAAACTCGGGATCTGGCAGAATTCACTTTAGCATTTCTTGAAATTTAGAACCTGCTTTGGTGAGATTTTGCTGTATCCCTGCACACTTGAACTCTTCTAAGCTAAGCGAAGTTGTCTTATTGTAGCGTATTATGTGTTGTATATTACCAACCAAAATTATTTGTTTTTTCTGCTTACAGAATTTTCAGTTTTTATTTGTAATATTTTTTTTGTTTTTTTTTTTCTTCATTGCAAAAACACTAAAAACCATAAACAAAAAAGTACACTTGACGAGCGTGCAGCACGCGGTACGTGGCACGAGGCTTGTATTGCATACAAAAAAAAAACGAAAAATGAGCAAATAAAATAAAATTAATAAAACTAAAAGTATTGCAAAGGAAAAAGACAAATCAACAAACTGACAATCATTTTTATGCAATGACACATGCGCTACTCTTTGTGCCAAAAACAAAAAAAACAAACAAAAATATAAAAAATTCAAATTCAAACTGTGAAAAAATAACAAATAAAAAAAAGAGATTGAAAACTTTGCCTTTTCTATTTGCAAAGCGCATTTGTGTAGTGTAAAAAATTGCAGTGTTGACTTTGAATTATAGTTGTGTCTAAATATAAATTATTAAAAAAAAGTCAAAGAAAGAACGAAACGAAAGAAATTTTGAGAAAAAACATGAAATTCAGCATGTAAACAAATAAAATTGGCTGATCTTCACATTTGAATTTGTCTTTATAGGATTACATGTGTGCAAATGTGTGTGTGTGTGTGTGTGTTTGTCTTTAGCGTACTCTAGTGGCAACGGTGGCAGCAGCAGATAGGCTAAAAGCCAGACAGATTTGATATATTGTAATTTTTTTTTGTTGAAATTTTTAGAAAATGATTTGACTTTTCCGCAAACTCGTTGCAGCCCCGCGCGTCTTAAGTACACAAAAAACTTGTGTGAAAAAGAAAGAAAAAAAAAACAAATACAAAATGACAAGAAAATATAAGCAAAAAGAAAAATATTTGACATTACATGATAATGAAGATGCATGAAGCCTTAAATGCCCTTTGATCACCTATCAAGCGTGTTTGCTGTCGGGTTTTTCCATAACAAGTTGAATTTAATAACATGTCTGTGCGAAAGGCTGTGATTTTTTGTGATCTGTTGTGATCTGTCGTGATTTGTTGTGTTATAATATAAGATAAGTTCGTTTGAATGACATGTTCTGGATCAATGCGATAATTAGTAGTGCGGTTAGAATCAAAACGGAGTTCCAGAGAGTTCTGGTCAACTTCAAGCACACTGCCTTATAGAGGCGCCAAGTGATCTTATCATAAAAGATTTTGGACTTTGTCTTAGATCAATGAAACAATCAGCAGTGAGGCTAAAATCAAAACGGACTCCCAGACTCTCATTTCAATGAGTTCTGATCAATTTAAAACGCTCTGCCTTATACAGGCGCCAATAGATCATATCATAAAAGATTATTTGCTTTGTTTTGGAATAATGGGACAATTAGCGGTGAGGTAAGAATCAAAACACACTCTCATTTCAAAAACTACTGATCATTTTCAAGCGCACTTGCCTTATAGATAATAGCAAAAAGGTTTATTGACTTTGACAAATCCCTATACGAAATCCAATTGGATTAATCAGTAAGAGCAGCTTTAAATAAGCTTGATTCATTAATGAAAATGCGTCTTACAATAAAGTCTGTTATTTAATAAACAATTGTCATAGTTTTGCTACTTTTTGTTTATGCAAAATGTTGTTATTTTTTGTAAATTTATTTTTTTTACAAATTTTTTTTTGTGTTTTGCAATTTTTTTTGAAGGTTAAAAGCATTTTTCAAAACTTTCTGTTTAGATTTTCGTGCTGTTTAGCAAACGTTCGAATAAATAAATAAAATTGCAGCAAATGAATGCAAATTCTTTCTTTTCTCATTTTCATTTTCATTTTTAATTCTAATTTTCGTTTTTTATTTACCTTTTAAACAGTCAAATCTCCAATGTGCGTTGTTGTTGCTGTTGTTGTTGTTGTTGGTGATGTGGTCATGCACAGCAACCCAAGTTGTGCTTTGTGGGGACGCTTGGGGGCAAACACTTGACCGCCGGTCGCAGGCGCCAAAGTGAATGTGTCAAAATATGCAAAGCGTTTCGTAAAATTGACTTTTTTTGTTAACAATAAAAATTGTTCTTTTATTTATTAATAAATAAAAATAATAAAATTTTTAACTTCAATTCGAACTTCGCGTTTTACGCATGTGCGCGACTTCTTTGCTTATTTTCTTTTTTTTTTTGCGACAATTTTTTTTATTCTCGTTTTTTGCTACTTTTGATTATTTTTCGCCGTTTTCCTTTTGACACAAACTTTCGTTAAAAACAGTTAGTTTTGCAAACGAAAAATTTTCAAATAATTAAAGCACTCATTCACTTATAAGAATTTTGTGGCAAAGTTTTTTGTTACATTTATTTATTTTGAACAATTAAAAATTTCGTGTTTCTTTTTTGCTTACAAAATTCTTTGCTTATTTTTTGTAATATTATTTTTTTGCAGCGAAATTTTTAGTTTTGGTTTTTTGCTGTGCACATCCTTTGACGTTTCGTTTTCGAGGCACTGAGCACGACTGACGAGTTGCTCTGCTCAGCGTTGATAGTCATACCAAAAAATCTCGTCTCGTTTGCTGCTTCGGTTTTCTAATATTCGAAAAGGAACATTGTTTTTGGTATTGCTTTTTTTTTTTTTTCCTACGCTCATCTACTGTGTAAATGTCAAAAAAGTGCATTTATAAAACGCACAAACGCCAAAACAACTCAAAAGGCATTGAGTAAAATCTCATTGGCAGCGCTCTCCGACTCAGCATCATTCACTCAGCTGCACAGCATGGCATGGCATGGTATGGTATGGCTTGGCACACGGCACGGTGCGGCGCTGCTTTGCCTTTTGTTGGTTTTGTAATAGGAAATTACACTGTTTGTTGTTCTTGCAAGAACATTTATTATTTTTTTTTTGTTCTTTATGTGCTCAATTCTTATTGAGCATTACTCAAACGCATGCTCTCACGCATACGCACGCATCCTCTTTCACTCAGCGCTCTTTGACGCCACATGCGTTGCATTTTATGTTTATCGCTGTTGTTGTTGTTGTTTGTTGTTTGTTGTCGTAATCGTTGTTTTTGCAGACGCATTTATGCGCCGCGCTCCCTTGTTTGCACGCACTGCCTTTATGCTCTGACTTACTCACACTCAGTGTATTGCATCCTTTGCAGCTTTTAGTTCATTCTATGTCGCGTTGTTTAGCATTTTTACTCAACTCGTGCCACACTACTAAATGCTCGTGATTACTAACCTCCGATAGTGCCCAAATTTTTATTTCTCAGTTTTGTGCCTTTTGGCGTTCAGGCAATTTTCATCAATTTGACTTACTATCGATTATTGATTTTTTGACGTTGAATTGAATTTTGGTGCTTAAAGTTGTAATTTGGTTAAAGATAACATTTCTTATAGCAACACTTTCAAATGATGATATTTTTCTGTAAGCAACTTTCCAATTAGCTTTTATTTACGTATGAAATTAGATCCTTTTATTGATCCAAGAATCTGTCCAGAATATTTAAGCCCAAATTATGATTTCTCCTTATCTAAAATCAATTATAAGCACATTATCTTGTGCTTTGGTGTCCCTAAGATCATCCGTATCCTCTAATTGGGTTTCGATACGTTCTTCATTATTAACTATTAAAGTCATTAACCTCCCACGTCTTATGCAGATCACAATTAAAGCATATTTACTAAACAAACGAATTGAAAATGCAAACAGATGAAAAGATACATTCAAGTTATTCGCCTACACAACAATTCGCACAACGCGTGAATTAAGCACGCGGCAGGTAGAATAATATGAGTGGCATAAATGGCATGCCACACCGGATTAGCGGAATTTGAAGACCGTGTTTCGTACACCGGATTTAGAGCAATTGCAATACAGGATTTGAGCCGCGAGAAAGGATTAAGGGACGCAGGCAAGGACACACACACACGTAGTGCTACCTGCGCGAATTTTTCATTAATCCTGCGCAATGCGAAAGTAGAGCACACCGATAGGCTCATTCACGCACACAGACGCACAATCATAGCGACAAAGATGCGCGAACATTTTGTAAAGTGATCAAGTTAATCTTGATCTTCGTTGATCTGCATGATTAAGCTGATCTCAGCCGTCTGCGCATCTTAAGCCAAGTACAAGTCCGTCAATATTACGCGAATTTTGCATGCTGGGCGTGTTTAAGTCAGGCCTGATCCGCGGATCAATGCGCGATTAGCGCTCTTAATCGGGGAGCTCAAGACAATTATGCAAAGTTATGGCAAACAAACAGATGAGCATGACGAATCGAAGGACATGTGCGATATCATTATGTCCTTACAACTGACATTTTAATCAAACCAATTTGTAAGTTCCTTTTAAATATTTCTTTCTCTCTTTCTTGTCAGTTTTGTTACTATGCTTAACTCATATCAAAACAAATTCATTACTTACTAATTACTTCCTGACCTTACCTTACTTAACCTCTCAAGTAGTTTTGCACGCTTGGCTGCCCAGAATCCGCCCTGCCTGCCCTTTGTGTTCCGTGCGCTCTTGACATGCGTCTTGAGTTTGAATTGAATTCTTTGTTATGAGATAAATGTATGCAAATATGCAAATTCATCGATGCGCATGAAATTCTTTAATCATCTGAGATCCTCAAAATGTGTCTGCCCTTGCGGTCTTCTTATGTGGTTGACCGCTCCCGACACGCTTCCGACACAACTCAATCCAATCGCCAATTTGACGTCGCATTGCCTGAAAATGAGTTTGCTTTTTTTCAATCTCTTTGTTTTCTTTTTTACTTGGCGCACTTTTCTTCTCTATTAGTCGAAGATATCAGCCTGAGTTTTTAAGCTGATTTCATGCTGCTACGCATTTTTTTAATGTATATATTTTTTGAGGATCTTCAAATGGGTTTTGTTTGTTTGTTTGCTTTTTCATCTTACTTATAAAATACTTTGTTGATGTGTGTGTATGCGTGTGGTAATGTGGCTTCACTAATTAAGTTATATATATTTTTACTGTTGTTAGTTTAAAGTACTTTGATAAGAATTCAAATAATCGCATTTCGAAAAACTAACAAATAAATCTCAGTTCTCTAGTTCCTCAGCTAAATCTGTCAAACCTATCAAATTGGGCAAAAATTTGGCAAGATAAAATGGACCCGATGTGTTCATGATAATGTATATACCAAATTTGATATACAAACGAACGTGAGATCTTCTCTTCTGATGCTTAATAAATTCATTTAAAAATCACCTCGAAGCATAACTCAAGATTCTATATAATCTTGATCCAATATGAGATCTCGATGGTTCCGATATGAGGTAATAATACATTTAATTTAAAAATCACCTCGAAGCATATTTCAAGATTCTATAAAATCTTGATCCAATATGAGATCTCGTTGGTTCCGTTATGAGGTAATAATACATTTCATTTAAATATTGCCTCGAAGCATAATTCAAGTTTCTATATAATCTTGATCCAATATGAGATCTCGATGGTTTCGATATGAGGTATATTAATATTTAGTTTGCCGTTGTATAATAAGTGGAAAATAGATAAATCTTCTATGCCATATAAATCAACTCGTGAATTTTATTTCGTCTCACATATAAAATTCTATAGTGAAATTATTTCATGCTCTATTATTTTTTTCCATATTTCCAAAATTTTCAAGCAAAACTAATAAAAAATCGTTAAATTCAATTTCGAACTCAATTTCAAGACTGTCTCTTAACTCTTTCAGTGTCATTTAACCCTTTCGCGTCTAATGACCATGTCTATTCTAGGAAAAGAAGAATATTATATTCAAAATATAGAAAATTAAGGCAAATAACTTGTAAATGTAATAAAAAAGAAAATTTCCAAAAAATATACAAGAACGATTGAATATTTAACCCGTTCGAATTTTCATACTTTCGAAAAAGGGTTGAGGAAATGCAACGCTTTATGGTAGCCACGACGACCGCCGACAACGCGGCACAAAAAATCATAAAAAAGAAACAAAGCAATCGTTGTAAACTGTAACAAAGGACATGCAATTAGGCTGCCACAAAAAAGAAGCATAAAACGAGCGAAGGACAACGAAAGACAGGCCGAGGAAATTCATTTTCATAGAAATTTGCATGCGGCTCAAGGACATGCGCTTTCCTTAATGGTCGCACGAAAGGGTTAAAGGCAACGAAAGCAACAAGCGTGGAAAACAAAACAACAACAAAAAAGGACAACCGTAAAAAACAGCAGGATGTCGGCGGCATCATAATTGTTTACCTGCGGAGGACCATAAAAAAATAATTATTTTGTGTGTGCATTTATTTTTATTTTTTTTTAAAGAACATTTCACGGAAGTGATTTTTTTATGCGAATGCAACGAAAAATATCGAAAAGCAACGTTATTTTATAGTTGCATTCTTGTGTAGCCTGTAGTGTGCTTGTGTATGTAGAGCATGTCCTTTTTGCGTTTAATGACATTGTCCTTACTGAGGCATAGAAAGGATCATACTTCATATTTACTTAACTATTTGATTTTGTTGAATTTTTGTTGCGGCCACGCCTCGCCTCATATTTGCAGACCAGAAGCCATTATTAGGGCCAGAAACTTCGCCTTCTCAGCGTTTCCATTGTATTTACCAGCGATTTTCATTGTTAAGCTGAACGAACGACTCAAGCCAGGCGGTGAAAGTCAGTAGCATGAAGAATGCTCACACGCTCGCACACTTTGTGTGTTTTGGTGTATGCACAATATTTGGAATTACCTGTTGTGCTGCGTTATTGTTCATTATCCGATGCGGCGCAGCGCGGCTTGTATGCAAATGTTGCCGTCACCTCGTCGTAAATGCAACGCAGCCTCGCCACGTTCAACGCCCACGTCGACTAGTCGACGCTCGTCCAGTCTTCTGTACATTATTAGGCAGTTGTCCTTCACGCATTGTTTCAAGCATTTTTACGGCGTAACCATTAATGTCGACAATGAAAATTAGAGCACGAAAATTCGGCACATTTAAATTTGCTTAACACCGAACAATGCGTTTTGCTCTAGTTTCTTTTTTTAATCCTTCGGTTTGTGTTACATTTTCGCGCTAAAAAAGGATTTGTGTTGTTAAAAGCCGTCGTGCATGTTCGTTGTTCTGTCGCATTCGTGGAATAATACCAAATGATTTGTTAACCTTAAATGCATTTCGTGGTCGGAAATGATCGATTTGCAGCACAAGCGAAATTGTATCTATACGTGTATCTATATTTTTGTAACTAAGTAGAGGTTTTTTTAAATCAACACTTTATTTTACAGAACTTGAATAGTTCGAACGCTCGATAATCAGGATGTGCCAGCCACATGAATAATAATATTAGAAATTTAAAGTAAATTAAAAAAAAAATTCCAAAAAAAAATTTAAATATTCTAAAAACTAAAAACTAAATTAAAAAAAAAAATCAAAAAAAATTTAAATATTTTAAAAACCAAACAATTATATTAAATTTATTTTTTTTTTTAAATAAATTGTTTTAAAATATTTAAAATAAATTGATACCTTTTTACAATATAATTTAAGACAAACATGAAATGCCCGGTCTTTGATAGTCCGAATTTTTAAGGTTCTAATTTTATTTATATTTTTGTTAAAAATATTTTTCAACTCTTTATTTAAATCTATTATGCTCTAAGTCCTTTCAAAGACAACCCCAACTTTCCGTAGCGTTGAGCATTTTTCATTGTTCCCAACTTCTAGAACTTTTCCATTTCCACTAACATTATAAGCATCAGTCTAATTAATAGAATTGTTTTGCAGTCTTAATGGAAACTTCCTTAATGGTTAGAATTTTATTTTACTACGAATATTGAAAATGTCCGTTAGAAGTTTCCCCCATTCAGCTCTAATGTTTTATAGCGTTTATATAACTTACAAAAATGTTGAAATGATTTCAAAAACATAAGAAATTCAAATGCATTTGAACAAAACGCATGCATTTTAAGCTGAAATTGTAACGCATTTAAAGCCATGCTTATGTAAGAATTGTTAATGGCAAACATAAAATGTCAGTGAGAGAAAGGCGAGAATTATTGTATATAATTTTAAATCCGTTGTTAAACTCACGAACCGACACGGCACGGCATCGAGTTAGGGTCACGCTTTGGCCGAAAATTCGCGCCATATTTCGGGGTCAGTGAGCAATGCACAACGAGCGATTATGCAAAGAGCGGCACAGTTGGTGACAGACAGAGAGACAGAGAGAGACGGAGCGATAGAGTGGGAGCGAATGCATGCAAAAATATACGGCCAGAATGTTTAGCCTTTCGTTGTGTGTGTGTGTGTGTGTGTTGTGTTAATCATGAAATCGCAAACGTTAAAATTATTGTAAATTTTCACACTTTCGTGACCCCTGCGGTGTGTGCAAAGGACTCGGGACTCAAAATTGAACTCGGGCTCAAAACAACTTCACTCAATATTGCATGAAAGTAGTTCAAAGCCATTTTCATTTTCAATGTGGGGTGAGAATTTAGTAGAAGTATAATGATGATGATTATAAAAAGTATTTGGAAAAGTTGTCAACGTTTCTTAGGGGTCACTCGATTGGTCAGCCAGAGCCCGTCAAGCCGCAACCCCGGCTGACCCCTTGTCAACGTTAACCCCGCACGTTCCCTAAAACAAAAAAAAAAAGAGAAAACGAAACAAAACAAAGCAAAAAAGAAGAAAGAAAAACCATTTGAATGCGAAAATGTGAAAATGTGACACAAAAATTGCGAGAAAAATCGGAAAAAAGAAAAACATATTAAATCAAATCAAAACCAATGCATTTTACACTCAGGGGTCACGCTTAAGGAATACACGAAGAAAGAATCCAACAATTAGGGGTGAGTGCGTGTGCGTGTGTGTGCATGTGTGTGTGCGTGTGTGGCGGCTGCTCGGCTTCATTTCCGTTTGTGGCGCTACAATTTTAATTTATAGCATTGAAAATTGTAACGATTCTCGATTATCATGAATTTTGCAATGTGTGTGTGTGTGTGTACATAAAGGATTTTTGTCTGTATCAGTAATGTAATTGTTTTGTGCGAAAGGATATTTTTACGCCTTGCGGGTCACACACACACACACACTCATTTGACATTTGCTATTCGTGACCCTTGATGAGTGTTTGTCGCTGCCCAAAATTTATTTGCTTTTTTCCTTTCATTTTATTTGTTTATTGCAACGAACATTTTTGCATTTCACACATTTAAATTATTTTTCATTGGCTCGATTCATTATGGTCAAGCTATTGTGCTCGAACATTGCGTTTTGTCAATTGCATTTAATTGTTGACCTTTTTCAGTTCGGTTTATTTGTCAATTTGGCAGTTTCAATTTTCAATCACTTTCAAAAATTGTAACGTATTTTTGGCTTTGTTCAATTTCGTTTAACTAACGCAATTGAGGGCATTTGCAGATGGCAAACGACTGCAGGCTGCACAACAGAATGCTACGAAAAGAGTTCTAGAACGCTTTGGAGTGCTTAGAAGAACTCTTTCAATACTGCAAAATTGTTATCTTTACTTATGTTTGATCTGGAAACTCTATACAGAAGTCCAGCTCTAAAATGCTCCAATATTCTTAGCCACCCAACTTTGGAACGTGTCAAATATTATAATAATATTATGATTAACTCATAATTAACATTTCCCCTAGAAAATTTGCATATGATGAACATTAATGGCTGATCAACCCTCATGCCAATGCATTGCAATTTGCCAGAAGAATAAGTGAGATGATGAGGCAAATTCATTGAAGACTTTACGAAGACAAATGTTTTGCTGAAAGTGCAAAGGTGAAGTGGGAAAGTGTAATGGAAAAGTGTAATTGAAAAGTGGGCCATAAGGTCATTAAGGTGCGATGAGCTTGAAGTTTTGTAAACTGAAGATCTTTATCAAACGTAAAATCAATGGTTTAAAATCATTTGCTATAAAAATTTCTGCTCGCAAGTCAATCAGTAACTTCTGATTTGAAATATAAAATATGCAATAATGTAAAACTTCAAATTATACATTCATTTTATATATAAAAAAAGAAAAAAATAATTTTTAAATAATTTGTATTTTGAGCAAATGAAATGCCATTGCATCATATTGGAAAGTCATCTGTGTTCATGGCGCAGAATGAAATTGAAATTAGTTGAAACTAATGAAATAAATAATTTTAATTAAAATATCGCGTTTTGGTTGTTGTTTTTATTGCAAAAATATTTGCAATATGCAAAATGTTTATACAACAACAACAACAACAACAACAACAACAACAACAAACATACAAAATTAGTTGGAAAAAGTAACGAAAAATAAATATGCAACATTATTTGAGGTACTTACCATATTTTGAAGCGAACAAACCGAAACGAAAATTGAAGCTCACGGCCATCAGAGGCACACACACACACACATACACATGCACACATACACACATGGTTATTGAAACAGCATATAGAAATATGAAAGTACGTGGACCAAAAAATAATATTAATATTATACAGACGCAATAAGCAAATATTTATTATTTATGCGGAATAAACAGCAACAGCAACAACAACAACAACAATAATAACAAAAACAGTTACGACGAAGCAAATATGAAATTAATGCAAAAATGACAAAAGCAGAAAACGACACACACACATAGATACAAAATATACGCACACATAGCGCCGCAAACAGCTAGAAAAATGTGTCGTAAAACTATGAAAAACCGCAAAAAAGGATATTAAAAGGCAACAATAACAAACGAACCAACGATAATAACAAGCAAAAGCATACCAAAGATAAGATACATAAAAAGGACATTTTTATTTTGGCCACAAGACTCAAAATGAGCTTAAAGCATACAACAAAAAAAAAAAGAAGAGAAATCACAAGAGAATACAAACAAAAACAGTGAAATAACAAAACGAAATTACCAAAAATCTACTAAAATAATATGCGGCGGCATAAAAATCCATATACAGTAATTAATAAAGCGCACATTGGCACAGGATGCTAGCGCGGGCGGAGCGGGTGAGACAGTGGTTGTGGCAAGCGTCAGCCATATTGGCTCATAAAAGCCATGCTCATACAAACGTAGCACAGCAGTCAAGCGAAAAAAACCAAAAAAAAAACAAAAAAAAGAACAACAACAAAAAAAAAGCATGCGACGCAAAAAATTTTTTATGTTCATGTTCCTTTTGCACTTCTGTCCGCCCTTGGCTGCTTTGTTTTTTGTTGTTGTTGTTGTTGTTTGTTTCGTTTCGTTTCGCTTGCGCTGGCACAATCAATGCTGCGCCAGCACACAAGCACACACACACACACACACTCACACCCACACTAAAATACCACGTATATTGCTGTCGTTGGCTTTACCGCGACCGTTGTGCTGCAAAAAATATATGAGCCAGAAACATATAAAAAATGTTGCATATTTTTGGGAGCAACGTGTCATAAAAGCGGTGTCAAAGGAAAAGCGCTCATATGTATGTATATATATATATATATATGTGTGTGTGTGAGTGTAAGTTATGATATGTGCGTTGTTTGTGGGTTTTACTCGATATGTGTTTGTGTGTGTGTGTGTGTGTGAGAAAAAATGGCGCAATTGTAATTTGCTAAAAAGCATCATAAAAAGCAGAATGAAACAACAAAATAGTCGCACACTGAGCGAAAAAGTTTGGTTGTTTAACAAATGCATTGCATTGCTTAAAAACAAATGTTATTTTCTTTGAAAAAACATGCGCATATTTGCGTCTTATCTATTTAAATGAAATAAAGCGTAAAACCGTTAGCACAGGAGCTGCGCTAAGTGGGGCGGTGGTGTGCAAAAGCGTGGTCATAAAAATACGTTGACAATTGCGTGGCATGAAAAAATGGCAACATTTCATGATCATGTCGTCGGTGTGCGGGCAGCGGACATGCCAACTCGCCATGCGTCGCCAAGCAACAACAACACTAACAACAACAGGCACACACATATGTTGGTCGGTTGGTTGCTTTCTTCGAGTGCGCACTGTTCTTTGTTTTGCCTTCCTCCCTCGCTCATTCCTTTTGTTTTGCCTTTGACCCCATTTGGCTGTGAGTTGCTTGCGCTTATTGCTTCTTGCCTGTTTTCGATTATTTTACAAACAAAGCGCCGGCGAGCCATGTTGCCCACACCAACAACCACCGCCAAGCAATGCTGCCACTCTATGTCATTTGTGTTGGTTTTTTCTACTTTGCTTTTTTTTGTTCGCAGTTGTTGTTGTTGTTTTTGTGCTCATTCACAATCTCCCTTGTGTGCGGCATCCAATAGCGAAGCTCATAAAACGCGCTGCTTTCATTTTTTTCACGTTTCCATTTTGTTAACCCAAATGAAAGAAGCAACAACAACAACAAGATAGAAAAAAAAAACATGAAATGAAAAAACACATTTTTGCGAGGGTGGTTTTTCATTTTGTACGCTTTCCTGATTTGAGCTTTTTTTTTCATTTTAGTTTTCTTATTTTTTTTCCAATTTACTCAATTGCCGTGTTTGCTGTAAATGTATGTTTGTATGTATGTATGTATGTTTGCTTGCTTATTTGTGTGTGTTTGTTTTGTCTTTGGTTTATTTGCATTATTTGGCAATTTGTTCATTGTTATTTGTTGTCGTTGTTGTTGTTGTTGTTGCCATAATGCCTTAAATGACTCACAATCGATACAATTTTGCTTTCTTTTGTTTTCCATTTCATTTTATATGCTTATCTTTTTTATTTTTGTTGTTTTCTTTTTTATGTTGATTGAGCATTCAAATTGTCTGGCATTCAAATTGACAAAAATGTTATTTGCTGATGCGATTATTCGTTTTGCTGATAATCGAGACATTTTCGAAATGAATTTCACAAAACGCGCATTTAAAGTTAACACAAATCAGAGTGTAACTTAAAAATTGTCGCTGTCAAACAAAATGGCGACTTTTATAACATGTGCAAACGTGACACGAACACCCATGCGACAAAATGTCATCAAGCAACCAAGACGTAACTTGAAGACAAGCGCCTTCTACTGCTACTGCTACTGCTTCATTTGCAGCCAAGGCAACAAGAAAAATGGAAAGTTGCCAACGCGCAATGTTAACAGAAGACAAAAACAAAAACAAAAACAGAAAAATAAATAAATAAATAACCGAAAAGGTAATAAGAATCGTTGGACAACATTTCGCTTTCGACATAAAAAGCATGCGAAGCAGCAAACAACGAACGTGTGTGAAACGTGTAAGATGTCAGAAGATGCGGCCGAAGGGTGGCTTAAGAGCTCTGCGTTGGCGGCGGTGGGCGAACTGAAAGCGAGCGGTTTGTTTTTCATGCAAAGAAACGCAAAAAAAAAAAGTGCCAAATAAAAAATGTTCTTTTTTGTCAGACAAAGAAAGGGCGATGAAGAGCGAGTGAAATAAATAAATATGTGTGGCTATTAAACACAGTCGAGTATAATACAGGCTAAAGCATAAGAAGCAAACACACACACACGCACACACATGCACAAGCGAATAAATCGACAAAAAGCGGCATATTTTATTTGGCAACATGTTCGCACATTAGTTGAGCAAGAAACTTAGGTTTGAGTGACTTGAGAAATACGCTACATTTTCAAATAGCATGAGTTAAATGTATATAAAAAGACATAGTGCAATAAAAAGTATAAAAGGTTATAAAAAAAATAGACACAAAACGTTACTTGTTTCGCACTGTTAAGCGCTTTGCACATGTTACTGTAGCGCATCTTTAACGACATGAGCGCCCACACCAATGACTAAACCGATTCCATTCATCTCCATATTCTTGCTCGCATTGAATACATTTACCGTCGTTTTCATACTGTCATTTATTTTCGTATTATCATAATGAGCACTCGTATATTTTTATGTGCCAACAACAAAACAACAACAACTACTACTATACATATCGTATATAGTCCGCCGCCATCTTACTCAGTTGCCAGATGCCTGCGCCCTCATATATCCATGCTCTCACTCCACCCCCTGCTATAACGCATAGTGACAGAAGGCGACCAACACCCACAAGTGCAAAAAATACGCACACACAAAAAAGTCACCAAAAGTTGAGAAAGAAGATAAAATAGTCGGCGAGTGTTTTTGTTAAATTAACACCAAACCAACCGTCGCCCCTCAGACGCATCGACAATTCCAATTCCACCAAGTTCTGAACTTAATAGCAGACGTTGTTTGTCGCTCCTCCTCCCGCACCTTTGTTCATTTTTTTCGCTTACGCCACCATTGACACGCTGCGCTGCATTGCCTCTTCACGAGAGCGGTTGCTGAGCGCAATGTATGTGTGTGTGTGTGTATGTGTGTGCTGCATAAATTGGTTTTTGACTCTATTGGGAGTGAGCTGGAGCCTGTGCCGCCGTGGGCATGTACATATGTATGTGTGTGTGTGTGTGTTTGTGCTCGATATAGTAAAGTGCTTTTTGTGTTCCTGCCGACGTGCGTGTGCGATTTTCTTTTCTTGTGCTTTTTTGTTTTTGGCAATAAAACGTGCAGACCATAAACGCCCACTTGCCGAAGATCAAGAGGGAGCGCGGGTATTTTGTCAATGGCAAATCGCTATGCGAAAAAATCGAACTGTCAACATATTTTATCAGTTTGCTCAACGAGAGCAAGAAAATTGTTTTCACAAAATTAGCTTATAAAAAAAAAAAATCATAATCAAAAATAAAAACAAAATTGGCTTAGTGAAAATTCAATATTTGCAATCACTTTATCACTTTAAACTTTATCGACAGTATTAACTCACGCTTGCTGCTGATGATTTGAGTTTGTATTTTGAAAAATATATTTATTTTCATTGATAAAAATGTTTTTATTGTTCGGTTTTTGACTACTTTTTTTTTTTTTTGGGAACAACTGCGAGAATAAATAAAAAATATGCGCCTTAATCAGCATTTTGTCAATAAAAGGCATTCATTGCTGCATTTATTTGTATAAGCGTTTATAGTTTTTGTAAACATACTATGTACAATGGCAGAGGGGTCAGTGCGCCTTGCTAATCGCATGGCTTACTTCAACTGTTTATCTCAATTAACGATTATTAATTCACCAACTTCCTTTGCTATTACTGAGTTCTAGCAGATATAGCTTATTATAAACAAGCAAAACACTTGAAACTTTTATAAAATCTTAAGTTATTTTATTTTAAAATTAATTGTTCTGTTTATAATAAAATGTTGTACATTAATATATTTTACTTAGTAAAATATGTTGTATTAGGTAGTCCAATGTACTTTAGCAATAGTTGGAGTTCAGTTACATGTATGTGCTATACACATACACCATAGTCGGTTGACTTTGAACTTGTTTATCTCACTAGGGCCTTAAATCTAGTTTTGGTACAATCTTTGTACATTATCGCAGCAGTTAGTTGTTTGCCTCTACACTCGTCTGTGTGCTCACACTGGTCGGCCCGATGTCAGTGCGTTTTCGACGAAAGAGTATTACGTGTGGCTCCGGTGAGTGCATCATGTAATGCACCCACCCAGGACTCTGCTGAATGCCCAAGTTACGCCATTCTGTCTCCGTCATTAGGTGCGATTTGGGTACGTGCTTGGTAAGATCCGGCGGCAGTATGACATGTCTGCAATAGCTCAACAGATAAAGCATTTTGTCAATAGTTGCTCTTTTATGAATGTGCTTACCTAAATTCGTGCAAGTCGTCACTGTATTTTTCCGAATACTGTATTTGATCGGCCGGCATGTTGAAATCTAAGTTGTTCAAAAGCTGTTCCACGAATGTCAGTAGCTTTCTGATCTTTTTATATATTTTTTTATTTAAAAAACCAAAAAACAAAAGCCAAAAACCAAAAACAAAATTCAAAAATGCCAAAGCGTCAGCTGTTTTAGCATTCTGTCGTTCAATGCTGTTTGCGGCATGTTAGTAACACGCAGTTTCTCTGTTACCAACAGACGCGAGAAAGAGACGCGACGAGTAAATCGAGAAAGAAGTATAGAAACGTTTCGGGGCAAATGCACAATAAACGCAACTAATGTGCGAAACGTGTTTTTCTGAAATCCCAAGTTTGGGTAGCTCATAGTTGCGTCAGGTCTCAAGCTAACATAGGGCTTAGCAGTTTTTGCAAAGCGACTGACCGTTACGAGTTTATTTGGCTCTTACACCGTTCCATTGTATGCAACTTACCAAGGAGACATTTCTAAATATAGGTTCGATTTTTTTGTTTAAATTAAGACCCCTCTGACCCGCGACTTGGTGAGATTTTAAGGTGACCCTCACACAATTAATTATAATAATTAAAGCGCTGCTTTATTTATTAATTGTATTTTTGAATATAAAAAAAAAGTTTTTCTCAAAATGTGGTTTCTTATCGCATAATAACATAATTACATTACACGACTCCAATTCAACGTTGTAGAATTAAAACTCAACCCAAATCTACTGTTTACACTGGAAAGTAACGTGTACAGAACAAGCATACAAACTAAATTCTATAAAAATCAGTTATTCTTATAAACTAGTATGATAGCTAATTTTTAATTGAGCCAATCATCCGAGGCATCTGAATTAATGTCGACTTGGAAATTCTCTTCTTTTTTTGGCAAAAGATACGGTGCCTTCTCAGTCATGCTTTTTGGTTTTTGTTCCTGTTTTTCCGTTTTTATATTTTCTTTGCATTCTTCTTTCAGTTGTGGGTGCCATTCCACAGTTTCTATAGAATCCTGCGAATCTTTTAATTCGTTAAATTCAAGAACAACAGGAGTCGAGTGCTGCCACTCAAGTGTCTCTACCGAATCTTCCGCATCGCCATTACTCTCAAAGCACTCATGAGTTGCAGTCTTTGACTCAAACACGGTGGACGTGGAATCATCAATAGTGACAATCTCATCCTGTTTAGACTTGTTGGAAGCACAAGATGTAAAGTTTAGCTTTTTAGAAGCCGGCGACGTCTTCAATTGAGCGAGATGCTCATTTTCGACATTTAAGTTTTTAGAGTTTTCTGCGTTTGCCTGTGTGATTATCGGGCTAACCTTCATATTTGCAACGTTACCGAGCGATTGTCCGTTAGGCACACATTTAATGAATGTTGTTATTGATTGTTGAAAGCACTTCGTCATTCTTCCAAGGCCTTTGTACTTATACCAAAGTTGAGGTACTTTTGCAGTAACAAACAGATCACGACTTACAGGCACTGTGCTGATGACGCGTTCTGGTTTCAAATACTTTACAAAACGTTCCAATTCTGTGTAGCTTGAATGTTCCGAATACTCAATGCCGACAAGGTTGATTCGACCGCGATATTGAGGGCGACTGTTTTTCTCCCAGCCACTGGGCCGTATGGCAAGAAGAACATCATACTCCGATTGAAACGGTTGAAAGTACTCCACCAAGGACTTCATACAATAATTAACAAAAGTAAAATGTAAATAATGATTCGAAATAAAAAAAGAAGAATTAATAGATAAACTATTACCTGATAGTGCAACTTCATCATTGTTATGACATGTAAATTTGCGTTTTGACGATCTTGACATAGAAGCAAATCTATTTCTGGATCCTCCAAAGCACTGAGCGACTTAAAACGATTTGGATCCGTCCAAACATTTAAACCATATTCCAACGCCAGTGCTTTCCACATTTTTTCCTTGCCTATTACATATGAGCCACATACATAAAGTATGCGTTGACCTTCATGTTTCTCTCGAAATTTATCCACTAATAGTTTAGCTTTATCAATGCTCTCATACTGATGACAAAAGTCATACTTGTTGCAAAGATAAGTCGTATCCAAATATATGAGGGATATGTCGTTGTTCCAAAAAATCGGTTCGGATTCCATATCTGCGCAAGCGCGAAAGTCGCCAGTGTGTAGTATGCATTTGCCGGTCCGGAACTTAAAGACAATCATAATGGCTCCAGGGCAGCTAAAGAATATGGTATATATTGTTAATACGTGAATCTATGTCGATGTAATTATATAAGTATACTTACTGATTAGCATCGATTGCTGTTATTTCCACATCGTCGATCTTCACCGGCTCATTGAGCTCCAATTCGTGTAAATGTTGCGGATCTAACGGTATGAACGTACGTACAAGGCGCGCAGTTATTTTACTAGCATAAAGCGGGTGGCAGAATTTTCCAGTGAGGCCCACATAGTGATCAGCATGGTAATGTGTAAGAAAGTAATGCGTCACATTTGGTATGTCACCAAACTGGAATGCGTCAACTGCGAAGGTAGTACCCTCAACGACTTTGTAAGGTGGACATGGCTTTGGTTTGCGTGTGCGACCCTTTGAAGCTGTCGAGCTTTTCGTAGATGCCGCTTCACTGACTGACTCGTGACATGAAACTCCATTGCCATTTGGTGTTGCATTCAATGGCTTAAATTCAGGCGAGCGGTCACACTTCACTGGTATCATTACCATTGGTTGATATTTTTCGGTTGATTTTGGAAACTCTGATTGCTCCGGTTTTTGCGGCAGCGAATTAAATTCTGTTTTGACTTCGGGCTCACTGTCCGAACACAGGTCCACCGTAAACACAGGTTCACTTATTTTTGGTTGTGTCTTTTTTGTGTTCCTAAGCGGTTGTTTTCGGGGTGTTTGCCCTTTTTTTGCTATCACTGGTTTTTTGTCAGAAAAAATGCTCATAGTAGTCGTTGCTTCAGAATCTGTTGCATCCGAGTATAAACGTTTGCGTACTTTAGCTTTTTTCGTTACAGATTTAGTGTTGTTGTTCCGTTTTTTGGCAGTGGTCTGCCGACTGACTGCCTCTTCCTTTATTGGCGTGTTCATTTCCTTTTCAATCTTGAACGTTTTTGGGGCACTCTTAAAGAAAAGATCTATTCTTTTCTGGCCCGAAAGCAGTTCTTTTTTGTTAGAACGTGATGTAGATTTAATAGCGGAAGCTGTCTGGGGATTCACTTTTCTTTCTGACTCATCTGTTATAATGTCATTCGCAATCTTGACTTTTTTTGTTGTAGTCGCTGCGCGCCTTTTTCGAATTTTTTTCACTGTGGGTGTTTCGATCGGCTTAAGGTCATCAATACATTTAATTTTTATCTTTCCAACCTTGCTACATGAATTCATCGTATTTCACAATCCGCTACTTTCCAGGAGTGTAACAAAAAAAGGTGGTAAGCGTCGAACGATCTGCATGCAACAGCTGATATGAATAAGTTCAAGGACGTATTTTACCGCGAGATGGGAACAATGTGATCATATGGCGTAGATACTAATTTCAGTTGCTCCCAATCGACTTATATAATTCACAAGTAAATATTTCTGGATCCTTGTTTAAAAGAAGCTGCGTCGCGGATTTATAAACAAATAAACAGATGTTGAAGCCATTCACAAGGAAGCGGCGCTTTTTTGCTGACACTTGTTTACTATTCTCACTGATTGTCATTTCTTACTTTGGGCATAAAACTGGGTAAATTCAGCAAATTTTGGTTCTTTTCGGCGGAAATAAAGAAGCTGGGATTGTTTACGCAAACTTTCAGAATGGCCTGGCGTTCAGTGGGGGCAAACAACGAGGATCTTATTAGGCAATTGCGAGGTATGTGTGTGGCTGATTGGAACTAGAGGTACTACCGTCGTAAGTTTGTTGCGCTTTCAGATTATGGCGTGATAGCTAGTGATGCAGTGGCAAATGCAATGATAGCGACGGATCGGAAACACTACTCACCGCGCAATCCCTATATGGATGCGCCCCAATCGATTGGTCATGGCGTAACCATTAGTGCTCCACATATGGTATTGTTTGTGCGAACTTATAGTTGTAAATTTCATTAACAAAAATGGTCTGTTTAAAGCACGCATTTGCTCTAGAGTATTTGCGTGATCACTTACGACCTGGTGCTCATGTATTAGATGTTGGCTCTGGTTCGGGGTACTTGACTGCCTGTTTCTATCGATACATACAGGCTAAGGGCGACAATGAGAATACGCGTATTGTTGGCATCGAACACCAACCTAGTTTGGTCGCAATTAGCAAGGGAAATCTAAATTCTGATGACAACACTATGCTTAGTTCCGGAAAACTTGTCATAATCGAAGGCGACGGACGTAAAGGATGCAAAGAACAGGCTCCATATGCTGCGATCCATGTTGGCGCCGCTGCACCAGAAACGCCTATGGAACTTATTAACCAGCTGGCAAATGGAGGCCGCTTGATTGTTCCTGTCGGTCCAGAAGGTGGTTCTCAACATATGATGCAGGTGCGTAGGAGTTATGTTATATAAAAAGTGGTTGTAATCTGTCTGTATTCACCCTAGTATGACAAGGATGAAAACGGCAAAGTGACTAACACACGACTCATGGGCGTTATGTATGTACCACTCACGGATCTCAATCGGTCTTGACTTGTCTGGTTGACTTTGAAAATTGTAATTATTATGCTGCTTCTGAGTTTGGTTGTGTATCGAATCTGGATTTGGTATCAAAAAAAGATGAAATGATGTTGCGGATGTTTATTTTTGGGGTCGTGCCATCACAGATACAACTACATTAATATTAAGCAGAGTATTATTTATATAATGAATTCAAAATTTAGCTGTTCTTTCTGTTTCGTAACTCGCAATGTAAGCGCATAACAAATAATATTTAAATAAACGTTATTATAGCACATAGTGAATTGCCTATTGTTTAGAAAAGTTTCTCATATTTTGACAGATATTTTTGATTAATTTTGTGCAAGAATGTTTAAATTTCCGTTATTATATCAATAAATGTATTGTTTTACAACACTGTGATGTTGCTTGTTTGAAGCACTGAGAAATGCATGTTGCGCTGTGAGTGCCAGTATTCAAGAAGCAGCGCACGAGAAAATTTGTATTTTCGGGAAAATTCATTTTTTATTTATTTAAAATAATGGAATAACATGTCCTCTGCGAACTGAAAGTGTTGATCACACGGGCTATATTCGCATCGTGCGTTTATAAGGCTTTTAAAGTGCCGCAAAAAAAATCTATAATGCTCGCGTAGTATCAGGTGTAGAGTAGTAGTAAAAGTGGTAGAAAAACTCAGCCATCAAGAAGTCGGGTAGGCAAGTCTCACGCACCTTGCTAGAAAAGGGCTAATGCTACGGCTTTGATATGCCCCCGAGTGAAAGCGTGAAAAACGTGTATGAAACAAAAAGAAAAACTCTTACACTATTCCCGAAACGCATGTAATATATGTGAAATATAAATAAATAACAATAAGACGGGCAAAAAGTAGCAGCACAACGCAGAAAGTATTGTGGCTCGGCGGCAATTAAACAAGAGTTGGCGCTAGCAAACGACGTGGGGGCCGGGTCGTGCGTTGGGCGTGGAGCAGAGTAGTGCAGAGACGGCATTCGTCTCGCTTCGTTCCTTTTGTCGCTGTCGCGGTAGCTGTCGCTGACCACCATCGTCACTGCTGAAGCAAGCGAAGCGAAAAATTGAGTTGTAGACAGACGGGTGGACGAACGTCGAGTCAGAAGAGAAGGCAGCTGTAATTTCAATTACTTGGCATCATTTTTTAAGTAGGTTTGGAATTTATATCTCAGTTTTTTTGTTTTTTTTTATTATATACTGCTTGTTAGTTGTTAGTATTCATATGTCTTTTTTGCAGCCTCTCTGCTTTATTGTTGAAGCGTGCACGACGTCATCCTTTAGTTACTAACTAATTTGTCTGTCTTCTATTTTTGGCTACTGAAACCTGTTTAGTTTTAAATCATACATTTTCGTGCTGACCTTTCCGCTTATTTTTTCTATTTTATTTTAGTTTGTATATAATTGCTCAATAATCTGCTATGCAAATTTGTTTATTAAAGTTTAGGAATATTTCACTAAATTGCTTTGAATTCAAACAACATGAATTCTTTTTTTCAGAATTTTGTTTATGCACGAAATACTTCTGTTTGTGTGTAACGTAACAATCTCAATTAGATCATTAATTTTTATATGGCACACAGTGATATGATGTGCCTGTGTTTCCTATTATAATAAATAATAAGAATGTCATAAATACAGATTTGGTCTGAGCGAATTCGTACGTGTATATAATACATAATTTTCACAGTCAGTAATGGTAATGACTGACAGAGTCATGTTAGTTATTGCAAAATTGTATTAAAGACAATCAAATCTGTACATTATTTCCATTATGATTAATTCCTTTTGTTTTTACTCGTCATAATTTTGATTTTGTTATAGTTATTCCAACTGTTCAAGCACCTTAAATAGTTCTTGTGTTAATAGATGTGCAAAGTAAACATTTGTATGTTATTTGCGTATCTTTTCTCGCTATCTTAATAATAAATAATTAAAACGATGTATAATTTTTTCGCATAGCAATTTATAAATTTTAAACAAATATTTTTTTTATATTTATTTACAGCACACTTAAAGTTGAATCTCAGTGATTTTGTAGACGTAAGGCAACATCATAAAACAGGCTAGCACAATGTTATCACAATAAATCACAAACGTCACACCAACAACCAAACGACCAATCATATAGAATACGGCAACTCCAAGTGTTCCAGTATAACAACAAGAACAACAACAACATGTCCATGCTGCCACTAACGAACAGCGCCTCAGGCACACAGCTACGTCCGCAAACGCTCGTCTCACCTGAGCGTGAACCCGTGCAATTCAAAGTGAATCTAGTTGGCGCGCCGCCCGAAGTGGAACAGCTTGTGGCGCAAATAAAAACCGTTGCTGAGCAGTTTCTCTATCATTGGAAAACTTTTCCAATTGGTAAGTTATTTAGGTCGTACAAATGACAATATTTTTAAACTTCTATTTTATTTTTTGCACAAATTTTATATATATTTTTCCGGCTTTCGTAGTGCTGCCGCAACCACTTGCCGCCACTGCACTCAATTTGACGGCAAACAATGCAACAAATAGCGTCAGTAGTCGCAAAACGCGTCCCATCAATTTGCGTGACCTATTTATTGCGCCGCCCTTTGACGAACTCGATGCCGTCGCTTCCGATGGCAGTGGAGAGCCGCGACGTCTGACAAACACGCAGCTGAAAACGCTACGCGAAACTGGGTGAGTGTGCTGAGCGGGAGACAGGCAACTAGACGGGAAGCGCCTAGCTTGGCTTGACTTGGCTTAGCTTTGATTTGGTCTACATTTCTACTACTTATTTTTTTTTTTGTTTTTTTTTTTAATGCTTTCTGTTTTTCTCTAAAATAAAATGAGCAAAGCAATGCAAACATAAAAATGCAAAATGCAAAATGACAAAAGAACTTTGAGCTTTTGTTGTAATAACAACTGTTTTTTTTTTTTATTATTTAGTGCAGCTGCGTTTAAAGCAAACTTTTTCAGTTCACAGATTTAAATTTAATTGCATGTAAAATAAGGCGTTTTTATTTTTTTCCACTAAACGCAAACAAATTTTCACTTGCATGCCATAATTTTGAGTTTTAGTAAAAATCTTCAATTATACAAGCAAAAAAAAAAAAAAAAAACACAAAACAAGCTTCATAATTTTATTTACAAAAATATAGTTAAAAACTCTCATACACATAACAAAAAAAAAAAAAAAAAAAATGAAAAAAAAAAACAAACTGTATATGAAATATTTCTGTAAAGCTTGCAAAAGGATAAATATGGCAAACCGAAGAAATTAACTTTGGAACAATTGGAAACTATACGAAAAAATGGGTAAATAACAGTTAATCGTTGTTGTTGTCGTCGTCGTCGCTCTACGAAAGACGTCTTTATCGTTCATACATGTTTCTAGATTCTTTGTTTTCTTTTTTAAATCAATATATCTTTTCGGTTTCATTAATTTAAATGTGTAATATATATACATAAATATATGAATACTTATTGGTTGCGCCAACTAGTTTAGACTCCAAAAATATTAACTTATAAATGTTAATGTCAAATTATTACTTGTTAGGTTTTTCATTGTTTACTCATCTATACAGAAAAAAAAAAAAATCAGTTCTTAACAAGCTAAAAATTATTGCATGAAAGTTAAAAAATTAACGCATGTAATAAAAAAGAAATAACGCATAAAAAATGTTGAAATATTTATGATTTCAAATAATTAATAAATAAAATCTTATAAAAAATTTGATTACTTTGACATTTTCAACAAACCAATTATTTACTTCATTATACAAAACAAACAAGTTGCTTTTATCTAAAAAAAATGCAATTTATTATATAAAAATTTAACATTTTGTTTAATGTTGAATATTTAACATTATAATATATGTTGTAAAAATACAAAATTATGCATGCTATCTTGAAATTCTCACACACCGTCGGCACCCACAGCAAAAAATTATGTGTAAAGCAAAAACTTGTTAAATCGAAACCTTTTCAAAATTCCTTCAAATGTTGTAATTTTCACAAAAGTGAGTTTTACAGATTACCAACTAATTTCAGCATTCAAAAAAAAAGAATAAAACAAAGCAAAGTTCAACCGCTGTCGCTCTCACCATGCTTTAAACACACGAATCCTTCATGGCTTCATGCTTTGTCTTATCGGCAATCAACAAACGAGCGCGCATTTCCATAAACAAGTGAAATAACAATCAAGAATTCAATGCATGCAAATCGCACATAATTTCTTCTACTCTGAAATTCACCATTTCGTCCAACGCCACACAACAACAAGCATGTTCTATTTGTTTTTTTTTTGTTTGGTTTGGTTTGGTTTTATAAAACTTTTGAGATAGTCAAACAATGCGAAAAGCGATTTAGGCGCAATTTGTTAACTTTTAACTCGTTTACTTTGTCTCACTGCCGCCGCTGCAAAAACAGTGAATTCGATGTGCCGAGTTTGCATTTTCCGGGTCAAGTGCATAAATGGCGTCTCTCGCAGCTGCTGCAGAAGGGCACGCTACGTGCGCACGACTCCTTCCTTTCCGACTTGGCGCTGGCGGCACGTTTTCTGGTTGTGACGGCGCGCGCGCGCATTTTCTCGCATTTCTTTTCGGTTGTGCATGCGGCAAATGCGCTGCTCGAGGGCATCATCAAATTGGCGGATATGTTCATTGGTATGTATATAAGTGTATATAATTGAAACTTTTCATTGACCATTTGTATAATTTGCAGGTGTGCCGGCTTTGTTAGCGCATAATTTGGATTACAAAATCAAAGAGGAACGTTGTCGATTTCTCATCGCAGAGCTTGTGTGTCGCGTGCGTAGTATGAATTTTGTTTGTCTTAACGTGTTTAATTGATTTGTTTGTTGTGTTTTTTACAGTCGGAATTCGAGGATTGCTTGGATGGCTTATGTTCGTATGTGCGCAAAATGTTACGACGCGCGACAATGGAGAAGTTTGACTTCAATAGTTGCGAGGTGACGCAACCAGTGCCATATCTTTTCCTCACGCCGAAAGGTCAAGAGATTGATTTGCGTCTCTTCTGTCGTGACATTATGCGCAAAGCTTTTCCTGTGCTGATTGGCATACTGGAGCGTGAGACGCGTGGCTGGTTTCTGCATTTTCGTGAGCGTTTGATAGCTGAATTGCGTGCAAAGAAATTAAGCGACAAAGAGATCGAAGAGGAAGTCAATGAGGCTGTAATGAAAGAGTATTTACAACGTGTCTACGCATCGATACTCTCCAATGCAAAATTAGCTGAGCTGGGTAGCGGCATACCCGAGTTGCTTGTACAGCAAGCGCAATCGGTGGTGATTATGTACAAGGCCGTTGATAAAGTGCAACGTGATATTAAACGCACACGTGAAGATCATCAGAAATGTCTGGCCAATGATCATTCGGTGTTGTCGCGTGTTGCGCCATGGCTGCGCTCGAAGCTGCGTCACGCTGAGGAGAGCAAATTGACGAAATCTGCTTGGTCGGCACATGAGGAGGCACTAAAGATGTGCACAACACATAATTTGCATCAAACCGCTTACTTTTTGAGTCGTGATCTCGCCTTTATGAAGGAGCGCGAGCCTGTTTTGTTGAAGGAGCTGAAAAATGCCAAGACGCCGACGCGTAGCTTTCAGTGGGCTTGTCGCATTTGGTCGCCGAATTCGTGGATTATAAGACGCAATTTCCAAGGTCAGACGGACGTTATACCCACAGTTATTAGCCAGCATGCAACATCGATTGTTACGCCACGTTCCGATCCCAGTCAGCCCGTTTTTCTTGTGGAAAAAGAAGTGCTGCGCACGACCAGCACACGTTGGCCATTCTGGCGCATGTTGAATCTGATGCAACGTACTTGGTGTTGGACCTGGAATGTTATGTTTCTGCTTGGCATACTCGTGCCCTGGTGTAGTCCACTTGGTCTGCGCGCGCTCTTCTGCATTAAGCCATTTATGCCGGACTTGGAGCTATCACAAATCAATGGCACACTCTTTCCGCGCAAAACGAGCATAACGCAGACAATGGCTTCCCGTCTAATCGAACTCTGGCGACACATATCAAAATCGCGTACTCATTTCGAAACGGAACCCGATACCGGTGAGTTGTAGTAGTCTTTAATAAATCTTTGTGCATTAACTAAGCCATTTATTTCGTTGCTTGGCAGGCTTTATTGGCAAAGGTCTGACGCGCAATTTGAATCGCATTTGGAATTACTTCGTGAAAGGCTTCTTGGGCACCGTAATCATACTGTTTGCATTCCCATTGATTTGTCTGGCCACCAGTTTACTCAGTATTGCATTGGCGTTGACTGCGCCACTTTGGATTCCGATTTTTACATTACTTTTACATATTTTTATGATACTCATTTACGATCTGGATTCGCCGGACAACACACGTAATCGCTACTGCATTCTGCTCGAGGCTTTTATATGGAATCTACTCATACAAGGACTGTTACAACCGGTGGCCGCGGTATTGGTAGCCACATTGGTCTGTCCATTGGCAACGGGCTTAATTTTAATTGGTTAGTAATCGTACGCCATATATTTCACACTTTATTTAATAAACGTTTGCTCAACAGTTGGCGCCGTACGTTATTCGCTACGTTTGCTTTGGGATTCGTTGACGTTTCACTTGTTCGTCAAGAAGTGCGGACGCATACCGGCCTCAGATAGCATTGCGGTCAAACGTATTGCCGGACCGGGCTTGGCTTTGGATTACTATTTCATAATACGTCCTGAACAAGCGTTGGCCGCCTTTGAGGCTAAAATGGAGCTGGACGAGTTGCAGGCATATCAACATGCCACGGAGCGTGTTGTTCTACAGCCACAAAAAGATTTTAGTCAATTTGTTGAGGCTTGTTTTGGTCCCTTCTCAGCGCAGTTAGCCAAGTCGGGACCCTATTTGTCGCTCGATCGCGAAGCTCAGGATTTAATGACCACATTGCATGAAAAACTGGAGAAGCGCAGGCGCGAATTGCAGACAGCGCTGACAACACAAGTGAAGACGCGCATCAAATTGAATACCAAAGAATTAAAGGCACGTTTTATTGCAAATTTTGTTTTTATTTTCTAAAAAATAACCACTTTATAAACATTGCACAGATCGCTATACAACTAGCCGCCCACATACTCGAGAAATATTATCCGTCGCATGTTATCGGCCGCCTGTCCATCAGTGAGGAGGAATTTTGGGATAACAAGGTGAGTTTACAATTTGTTAAAACAGCTATGCCATTATTTTAATCATTTTTATTTGATTACAGGGTCTCACGGTGAATGATTGGCCCGGACTGGCCGGCCTCATTTATACCGAAATATTTAGCTTAGATTTTCTAACGCCATTGACTGAAAACGATACACATTTTAAACTAGAACCGCATGCCTCGCTTGATTTGACACGCTACACGGAGATGGTACAAAACGCGAACGATGTAATTGGCTCCAAGGGACTTGATCTACTGGGTAATGTTTATGCGCCGCGCGGCAACGTACAAGTGCATTTGCCTTTCCTCGAGGTGACCGCCTTCAATCCACGTTCACGCATAACGTTGACGTTCCGAAAGCCTGAAAAACGGTATGATTTCACAAAACATGAATAACACACAATTTAGTTTTGATTTTAATGACTTAATTTATGTGCACAGTGATATGTCCGTTGGCTTGACAACGCCACGCGTGCGCGCACATCGCGCTCAACAGACCAAAACGCCTGAAACACAACGACCTTGGCGTCCATGGAAAAAGAAATGTGATGAGAAGAGCGTCACCGAGAAACTGCTGATACCGCTGCCCGTGCCGCATCCAGTGCACATTGCAATTGCAATCTATAATCGCGATACGGAGCATCCGATACCGCTTGACTCGGAGTTGGTTTGGGAGATACTCAAATCAATTGAGGACTGTCAGGGTGGTGATGCAATTGTATGTAATGAAGTTGCCAAAAAAATCAGCTATATTATAATTGTATGCTTTTTCTCTTATAGGCCGTGCAATCTGTCGCGCATTATCGCGGCGCTGTCATTGAGTCGAGCAATGATTCGCTTTCGACGAGTAGCAGTATTGGCAGCACACGCGAATCAGGCTCGGGTTCAGCCTCCGGTTCGGGTCTGGGTAATGGCGCTGAAACTTTGCCCTGTGGCAATCGTGAGGTATTTTTTTTTCATTAGAGTGTTATTTAACAATTACGTTTAACTGTCTTTCTTAACACACATTTTCGTAGGTTTGCACTCAGGTCAAAGTGGACGCAGCACCAGCGCCTGCATCTGGCTTTCATTGGACGCTGAGCAACTGGGGCGCAGCACAAACGGCACGTCGACGCACCAATTCGAATGTACGTGTCGATTTGGCTAGCCCCGAAGATATATCGCTGGATACCGATAGTTCGCGTGCCGTTTTTAATGCCTACGGCACAACAGTTTAAGAATGATCTATTCTTAAGTTTTTTACCAAGCAAAAAATAAGAAAATAATGTTAAAAAAAACAAAAAATCAAAAGAAACAAAAAGCAGCTGCACTTTAACCCAAAGCAAATCGTCATAGTTTAGTAAAGAACACGTCGCATAGTTATAGTTAATGATTCATATATATTTATATATGTATAACTAACAATTTTATATACGAACAAACCGTACATATGCATATATGTACATGTACAAACACGGTAAACATGTTGTTGTCACATACATATATGCAAGTAACTCTAGTCGCGAATCTAAAAAATGCCGCAAATCTTCTGTTCTCGAATTGAATTTTTTATTATTTCGTATTATTGTTGAGCTGTTTGTACGAGCGCAGTCCATGACCAGATACGAAACGGTTCGTTTTTGCTTTATTAATTTTATGCATATATATATTTTGTAATGAGACATATACACTTACTTATATATATATTTTAATGAAAAACAGGCACGCCATGAGATTTTTTATGTACCTTAACACACAAACGTTATTTCAATTAATGAAGCGTATATTTTTTCACGAATTCGTTTAAACTTGAATTAAGTTATATTTTAAGTTAACTTTTTATATGCGTTAAACAAACTAATCAAAAGAAAGAAGAAATGTTCAATCAATGAATCCAACTACTTCCCTTTATTTAAACAACAATAAGGAGTATAACCTCCTCCTCTCTGAATGCTAAAAACTACTTAACTTCCCAGCAACCACCAAAACCAAACAATACAAAATTACTTCAAATCAAATCAAATAATTATTACTATGACAACTTATACTTCAAAGTTGTCCGTGTTTTATAACTTTAAAATTAAACAACAAAAAAACAACTATATTAACTTATTAGTAAGCGTCTAATATATTTATACTATATTTAAAAAAAAAAAGGAAAAAAAATCCCAATTCAACTGTGTTATGTGCAACAACAACAAAAAAGTGAATAACATATACAAATTATGCAATAATTATTTACTTTAAACAATGCAATACACAAAAAAAAAAACAAAAATTAATTAATTTACAACAAAAAGAAAAATCAATTTTAAATTGTATGTTAAAAAAAAAAGTTCAAAGGAAAATTTTTAAATAATTATGAAAAACAAAAATATGTTACATAACAAGTTCGTATTTAGTTGCTTGATTTAAAAACAAATTTGGAATCTCTTCTAGAAACTACTCTCTAATTTAAAACTTCTCAAGCTCTCTCATGCCCAGACTATATTTCTCTATTCAGACTGCCTTCAAAAAGTATTCATTATACAAAAATCGTAAAGTTAATTTATGATTTTTTTTTTTATGTTTTATAGTATTTATAAACCAGAAAAAAGTTGATGCTTTTCAAGTATTATTTTAACACAACACAAATATGATTGCAAAAAATCTCTTTCTACAAAGTTAATTGATTAGCATATGACAATGTTAATGTACATGAATTTTTTATTTGCCCGTATATAATTTTTTATATATATTAATGAACTAATTATACAAACATAGATACACCAATTAATCTATTGATAATGATTATTAAAACGGAATGAAATGCAGAAATATTTATTTGTACGAAAGCAGTTGCGTTTTTCTTACTGTGTACGAAACAATGGAAACAAATATTGTAGTGTAATAATAAAAGAAATGTTGGAAAAAAAAAATATTGTTTTTGATATTTTAGGTATGGGGCGGGGTTGTGCTTAAAAACATTTTGAAGCTATTTGTTGTTTAGCATATATTATTATGGCATTTGGCTGCCTTTTAATGGTTTAGTAATTTCATAGACTTTTCTTACAATTACCTTTCGGTAGATAAATAACAATTATTTTAGAGTTTTAAATAGTTTATTAAAGTGTTGCACTTTCAACCGCTACAATTTAGTATAGTTCTTATAGATTTTGTGTCATTTATGTTAATACAATAATATATAACTACTAAAAATGTTTAATAAGTTTTTTTTTTTATAATTCGTAATTGTAATAAATTTGGTTAACTCGTTTCGAGAAAACAAAGTATTTATGTATGTATGTATATAAAAAACAACAAGGTGAGGTTTTAAAAAAAATCACAATTTTTAGTTAGTTTCACATGATTGCATAAGAGTTTTTCATTTTAGTTTCTATTAAATAAAATAAGTAAGAATATATTCAACAAATTAACTAACAAAGTAATTATTGAACAATGCAAGTCAACAATAAAAAATAAAATCAAAACGATTTTTTTTTTAAATAAAATAAGTAACTAAGAAAAGCGTAAAATGTGTGAACATGTTTTTTGTTTTTATTTTGTTAAACGTTTAAATGACTTTAACAACAAAAAACCTAAATATGTAAAATGCATTAATATTATTGGAAAAAGAGAAAACAAAAAATGTTATAAAACGCTTGTTGCGTGAGACACGCCCACTAATTAACAATGTTAACAGCCCTAAAATTCACTGAGTGTGTTTCTCGTATATTGCAAGGCCTTGAGCGAAAGTTTATAGAGTCGAGTCGAAAATTGAGCAAAATGTCTCCATTTGTTTATTCATTCGAGTTTTTTTTTGTTTTTTTTTTTTCGAAAATTTGTTAATTGAAAAAATTTGTTCAAAAATTGCAAAGAGATTTCATTAGTGAGGCAGAAATTTGCTTGTAGATTTTTCACAGTGTAAATGCAACCTATGTATGTATATATGTAACTCAGATCGTATAAATCTAATTTGTCGGAATGTGTTGACGCTCGCCTTCAAACTTAACCTAATTAAAATTAATTTTTTTTAATTCATTGCTTTATTTAGGCTACTCCACCACGCCCACCTTTCGTTCCTCTGCCTTCTCATTAGCCAACAGCATTGGCTGACCGCAAGCCTCACTGAAACTGTAGCAAACTATTCGCCGTTGTGTTGAGCAGTCCAAGGCGCTGCTTTTGCTTGCGCTGCTCAGTCATGTGATCCTTAAGTTCGTGCAGCTGCGTCGACAGGTTCGTTATCAGATGTTGCGTTTCGAGCAGTTGAGCCTGCATGCTACGCAACTCAATCTGCTCGCCATCGGCATCGACGGCAGCCAAGGACATTGCGCGCAGACGTGGAAACCATTCAAGTATGCCCGCCTTGACCATGGCATAAACGTAACTCTCTGGACCTGTGAATTCGGTCGGATCTTTGACCTTCACCAGCACAATAAAGTACAGATAATGCCACATATTGTGCTCGCTCTTGATGTGCTCCTCGAAGCTGACGGTCTTATTATCGAACGCTGAACGATTCAGACTGCAAACGAAGCAGGTCGTCTTCAATATTAGCTCTTTGTTCTGTTTCTCACTTCTCAAATCGGCGAAAGTATCAATAATGACACCAAAAATCAGATTCAATACGATAATGATGACAATGAAGAAGAAGAGCAGATCATAGATGACACGTGCAGCAAAGAGACCCTCCTTGCTGGATGGCGCACGTAGTATATCGCCAATGCCGCCACCATTGCGCAGGCCTTGATTCAGTGTCGTAACAATGCACATGACTAGCGAGTCACAGGAGCGCTCCTTCACATCGCCATTACCCGCCGGCACAAGTTTGTTCTTGAGCAAATCATCAGGTGTCGTACAAGTGCTCTCCGGCAGCGGCGCAGATATAGTGACCGGTGCAGCCGTGGTCGTTGCCTCTGCTTCTTCGACATCAACGGACACCAGGAAATCGTCTTTGAAGAACATGTAACCAATGATGGAAAAGAGATAGACTAGAATCAAAGCCAGCACAGCTGTCAGAACAATCGAACGACCGTTGCGTGTGACAGAGCGTATGACATTGACCAGCGTCTCCTCGCGATAGACGACATCAAAGAGCTTTATTTGGATTGTTGAATAGAAAGATAAGTTTTAAAGAATAGCAGGAAGTTACTTGGGTTACTAACCAAAAGCGAATAAAAGAATGGATGGAAAATGAGACCACAGAAACAGAAGACAATATAAATGCAATGGTATAGCAGCTGGAAGTCGGTAATGATCTTGAGGAATTGCTTCTCCAGCGTGCCCTTGTTGCCCATTATGCTGACAATGTGCACACTTTTCATGGTGACCTGTAAGTAGAAACAGAGTATTGTCAAAAAAAAATAAAAAGAGATCTACAAGCCTGGAAAACTTACCGTCACAACGCCCAACAAACAGAGTGTGGACTCTGGGCCCATTAGGAATATAAAGCGTAATATCACTGAACCAATTAAAGTACGTATGCCGGATTCACGTGGCAGCGTTATGACAATCACCAACGAAAATATGAGTATGGCCCAAAAGAGCAGACTGATGTGGGAGCTCAGTTCTGTGTGAACGAAAACATATTTTAATATATGAAGCAATGTGGACTGGTCGATTTAAGACACTCACCTGGCACAGTATTATCGAAAGGATAGAAGAAGGCCACAATTAAGTTAATGACAACAACACAATTGAAGAGTATGTTGCTCCAAAGTGACATGTAATTGCTTATCCAGAAGAGTAATGGTTGACCTGAGAGTGCGTGAAAGATAATATTACTTATAAAAGTTTATTTAAAAAATTATGGATCGCCTTACTTCTAAGCTTCTTCTGCCACTTCATCTCATTGAACATCTCCTCGGCCTTGTCGAAGAAGTCAGCCACCTTTGAGCCTTGATCATCGCGCTCCGCCGTATTAAGTATTTTGATTTTTGTATCTGTTGTCAAATATTCACAAATCTCCGGTATGGGAAAGACAATCTGCTCGAGTGTGCGATCATTGCGCACGATCTGTTAGAAATAGAACACTTTTTAACAAGCATCCTTTTTTTTATTTATAAGCGCAGCATACAAACCTCAATTTGTGCCGTGTGCGTGGCGTAGTACATCAGTGCCTGACTCGTTTTAGCATCGAAGCTCGCCGATTGCGGATCCTCGGATGCCTTGAGCAGGCCTGCCAATTCCTTGTTGTGCTGCGCCAGTTGGTGACAAAGTATGTAAATATTGTGACCGACCTCACGTGGACTCACTGACACATCATCATCGTCAGCGGCTGTTTCCGCCTCGTCCGTTTCATCATGCTCATCGATAATCTCCTCCTGATGGTATGCCTTGCAAGCGACCTCCACCAGTTGCTTGGGATTCATATTGTACAGTATGCGTTCGGCATTTTCGCTGTCACCGCGACTCTCCATGATGGCAAGCAACAATTTGGAAGCATTATTCTTCAGCTCCAATACGAGGTCCATACGATTCTCACCGAGCGGATTGATGTTGTTCAAAATGAGCGCCGTGATGATGTCCAAGCCGTTCGATTCATGTGTCGCTATGCAGTTTTGATTCTCATGGCAAGGACCTTGACAATATTCCGTGAGCGTTTCGAGCGTTTGATTAATCAGTGCGACATTGTTCTCGTTGATGTAAAGGCCTAACAGACCTAGACCACCAGTTGTCGAACCACATATACAATCGAGGAACATGAGCGTCTCTGAGACAAGATTATAGTTGGTTTTGTTGTTCTGATTGCGCAATAGATTCTGCAAATCGGGATTGTGGTTCTCGCAGAGCAGCTGCATGAAGCGCAAAATTGGCTGCATGACAAGCACTTTGTTCGACAGCTTGTTGCGATCCTCTTTGCTGTCCTTGTGCTTCTCCAGCTTCTCGGCGAGTATGTCTTCCAGCGGACTGTTAATGCTAATCGCTGAACTATCTTCGCCAGAGTGTATGTTTCGCGCGTTGCCATAAGCGCGCGCCGTAGCCAAGCCGGCATTGTGCAGCTCGCGTTTGAGCTCATCCGTTATGACGACGCCGTTGCTCTTCAGGCCATGCTTGCGTGAAATCTTGTCCAGTTCAAGATTGACATCTTGCTTGTTCTCGTGTGCCTTCGCCGCAATGTCGGATGTGTTCACGGTCACAGTTGATTTGATTTCCTGTTGTGCGTCTTTCATTTTCTCAAAGAAAACCTTGTAGAACGCTTGGTTTAAATCATCGCTCAGGAATTTCTGGAACATGCCTTTCTGTATAATAGGATTGCCACCCTCCAGCAATGCAATGCCCAGCTCAACCGCTTCGACGAAGATGTTGGGCGAGTGCACAGACTTAATCACCAATTCGACGACCAAATCCGAGGCGCCTTCGCGATCCAAGTGATTCTGCACTTCATGTAAGGTCTTGCCAGCACGCGCCAAGTATTTTGCGCCGGGTCCATGTGTGACCAGATGCAATTGTTTTTGCTGCTCGGCGGCTAACGGTGGCGCTGTTGTGGGCGTGCCACCGCCACCGACGCCGTCGAGCGCCACTTTAACACCCAAAGCAGTGACGCCACCGACCAACGTTTGTGGACCTTTAAACTGGAAGTAACGTAATAGTAAAGTATTACGTAAGGCATCACCCTTCTCGCCATAGTTCACATCGATGGCCATCATTTCGCGCAGTGTGCGCAGTACTTTTACGCACATCTTCTCCTCCTTCTCCTCCAGCAATTTCTCTGTATGTTTGATCAGTTTACGTATGAAGCCGCCGCTCTCACAACGTTTGCGCGCCTCGGTGCCCGCAGGAAATAGCAATTCGGAACGATACAGTATATCGACGAGCAGTGAGAGCTCCGCTTCGACGACCGGTTTCAGTTGATCTTCCAGCAGCGAGACAATATCCTGTAAGCCCTCAATGATCGAACGATCCCAACGCATTAGACTAGCCGATTGCTGTGTCTCGTACTTTGGCTGTTTCGAGGCCAGTAGCCATTTAGTGGTCTGACGTGTCAGCAGCGCTGTCTTGCTTGACATCGTCACCACCTGTTGCTCGAGCTCGATTGGTATCGCAATGCTGCGCATCTTTGCCGACTCAGTCAATGTACGTATACAATTTTCGACGTTAAAGCGATCGGCCAGTGACAACCATTTGCACTGTGCGAGTCTGTATGAGGCTTGCAGTAGCTGCACGAAGATCAACTGACGCATTTGCACGATCGTGCTCTGATCTGAGAATGGGCTTGAGAAGAAGGTGCTTAGCACCGTTGTGACGCCATTAAGCACATAATTAAGTAGGGTCTTGTCCGCAGCAGCGCCTTGGCCAATCAATTGGTTAACATCAACGAGAAATGATTTCTCGAAAAGATTCCACATATGGCTTGAAGAATAGATCTCCTTCATTTCCACCTCGGTATCGATATAGCAATGATTCAAAAAGTCTACATAAGCCTCCTTAACTTCTGGTATACACGAGGGATGACAGATAATGGTCACGATATCATCCAACGATAGTAAATTATTGCACTTGATTTCCGTGTAGACATTCTTGCCCATAGTACAGCAGGCTAGCAACTTGACCAATTCCACATGATACTTCAATGGACTGTCATCTTGCAGTGGTGTTGGATCCTTCTGCATCATCTGTACGAAGTGATTGAATGACGTCTTGTCATTGTAGAAGACAAGCACATCTTCGCCAGCATTAATCAGTTCCTGCATTACCATATCCTGGCACTTGCGTATGAATTGATTCTCTGCTTTCACAATGGTCTGTAGAAACTGTAGATAGACGACATGACGACCATGTATCTCAATGCAGTGCACAAAGTGCTGCACGACCTTGTCCGTAACCTCGTTGCAAAGCGAGAGATTATCCTTAAAGATCGCACAGACAGTCTTTGCTTCGAGTACCTGTAAACCAACCAAAGATACTTTAAAATATGATTAAAATTTTATTTAAAAGCATACTCACGCCAGGATTCAAAAACAGATCCAAGTGATTGTGCAGTAGCACTTGATTCTGCTGATTGCCCAAACAGAAGTTCTGCAGAAATTGATGTGCTAGGCACATAAGCTCCTTCATTAGGATATCATCCTTTTCATCATATGGATTCTGCAGTAGATCAAGCACAACTGTGTGCACGCCCACATTGCGTAGCAGGCGTTGTTCATGTTTGCGTGGTTTCACAACGGTACCTAAAGTATAAATTGAGGTTAAATACGATTGAAGGTTAACATATTTATTTTAATTACTAACCTTGTGTTATACAGAATTTATTCATGCGCATTAGTATCTCCTTGACCTTTTGATACTCATTGCGTTGTTCTTGTGAGAGTGAGGCGCCATACTCATTGTTCAAACTATTCGGATCCGCCGGATTATCCGTATTTGCATTCAACTCATCCGTGGCCTTTGCCTTGTACACCCAAAGCTCAGATTTTTCAACACTTTGACGTAAAATGTCCAAATCCTTTTTGATTTGTTTGTACGCTTCCACATCGCTATCGGACACCAGCAATTGCACCTGTTGCATGCAACAGAAAAAGAGTTTAGAATTTTTTTAAGCAACACACAATATTCTACAAAAGCAACATTCATTGAGAGTGAAAAATGAAAGTACTAACGGTTTCCAGCCACTTATATATAAAAAATCAAAGGCATGCAAATTCGTTAAAGTATTCAAAAAAAAGTTGAAAACAAACAAAACATTGTACAACAACACAAAAAAGTTTTGGGTAGTCAGCTCACCTGTCTAAAAGCCTGCAGCACCTCCTGTCGCTGACTAAAGTGCCGAAAGAGCAAATGCAAAGCGCCCGACACGAGCGGCGGATAATCATGCATAATGAGATGCAACAGCACACGCAGAAAGGTGCGTCCACCCTGACCATCGAGATCGAGGTTGACCACATCGCCACGTTCACTATCGAATATGCCCTCCGCCTGCACGCCAATTGACTCCAAATCGATATTCTTTTGTCGCGCATTGAGCGCAGCAGCAGCGGCGGCTGCCATCGCCTCCGCCGCGGAGTGCTGATGTGTATCGACAGTGCTGCTGTCCAATGGACCACCACCGCCACTGCCAACACCGCTCATCGCCGTAACGCTGGGCGTGCCCGGCGCACTTGGCACACCGCCGCTGTTGCTGCTGGTGCTACCAGCGAAATTCGCTGCCAAATCAGATTCATCAAATTCACGCTTGAATATCGATAGGAGGCAACTGATTCTATAATCCAAACGCACATCGAGTATGAATTGTAGAATTTCAATGATTTTCAATTTCGTATCCATCACAAGCGGATATTCTTTCATCAACTGCGATACCGATTTCCTCTGCTGCAATGCCATTGCCGGCGTGCGTATCGTCTGACCAACAGAGCCGAGTGCCAGCGACGTCATCACGGTGTTCATGTCACCAATGGAACGTAGTACGCCACCCTCAGCTGAAAGTGTGAGTTGTTTGAGTTTCATTAAAAGTCTAAACTTTTCATGCCTAAAGTTTGTTGTATGAATCGATATGTTTTTTTATTGATAGCGCCAAATTACTTACCATTGGTTGCCTCATCTTCGGTAGCTTTTTGAAATACATATATGTATTTGTTAGTTGCCAAATACTTAAGCTAAGTTACTTTGGTTTAATATGGCATGATTTCTTACTAAGTACTTACAATCAATATCTGTATTCACGAAATTAACGCCATTCGATGTCTCCGACACGCAGTCAAGTATGGAGAGTAAAGTCTTTGTAAGCCGCAGCAGATCACTGAAGCTGTAGAAACCGAAGTAGATCAAATCGCGCGCTAATTTAACGACCTCAAATGTCAGCTTATTCTGTTCCTGATCCGTGAAGAGCCAAACTTTGGTAGCCACATTGCATAAGTAATTCTCAACAAAGGCGATGGTCGTATTAAATTTGGCGCGGCAGGCTTCCTTATTGTGATCCGGCTGTTGGTGTTTGCCATCGTAGCTGTGTGCTGAAGTGTTAGGTAGGCCTATACATATGCCACTTGACTATATTACTTACTCCATAATGGACATCTTTGATGGTATTTCACTCCACAAACGTGCATATTTAACGGGCGTGACAGGCTCTTGTGGATCACGATCGACGTGCAAATGCAGCATGAGACGACAGAAGGAAGCGCGCAGCTCATAGGGCATGGTCTCATCCGACATGCATCTGTAAATGTACAATTATCAACTTATATGCGTAGAACACTATAAGCAAACAACATACTTCAATATTAAGTCAATGTCCAAGCATGGCGACAGTTTATTCAGCGCCAAATATTGTCGATTCAAGCACATATTCGAGAATAGATTCAACTGATGGCGATAGTAGTTCAAAATAGCTGCCTCCATTTCACAGCCCTGGGTGACGCAGTTCGCCAAATCTGCTATAGAACGTGATGTCTGCAATGATCATGTAGATTATCAGTATTCATCAAGACAAACATTAAGTCACATTAAACTTACCGGCTGACCGCGCCACTGCAAATGTATCTCATAGCGTTCCACAGCGCCAAATTCCTCATCTTCATTAAGACTTGCGCTATCCCAAGTGGTTGTTGTTGTTGATGCTGAGTGTACTTCCGATTTCTCATCATCATCACCGACCTCTGCGAGTGTCGTCAATGACTGATCGTCAGTTTTAAAGACACGCGTGCCATTGATAGGCGACTTGACGGCCTTAATCTGCGTATCAATCAATATGTCCGAATTGTAATCGCTCAAGACGCTCTTGCAGATGAGCTCCTGTGTGACAGCAATTGCCTTTCTATTCGATACGCACAAATCCGATAGGTAATCCAAGAAACGTGAGTCCCAATTGTGCATATTCTTGCGCACCAAGCCAACGAAAGTCTCAATCTCAGCGGCCGTAATGTGCTTCTCCAGCAACTTACGATTGTTGTGTAGCAGCGCGGTAATCGTATCCTCCGCTAGTATATCATAGCCAATTTGCTTTTGCATTAGCGCAAAATGTTTCGCTATATATTCCTGATTCTTGCGATAATCCTGCTGAGAGAGTCTTAAGATGCGATAACACAAACGAAAGATATTCTTGTAGGGACTATTTTTGGGATCGCTGAGTTCGTCGAGCCGCAAGAACGGACCATCACCGGCCGTGTGCTCTTGAAAGGGACCCTGCAGTATCTTGAACAACTGCTTAAGTATATATTGTTCGCGCAGCAATTTCTGACGATCACGTATCGGATTCTTAATGGTGAACTCAAGCGCTTTAGTCTTGTTCTGCTCATTCTCCATGCCGGCTATAAAGTAAACGATGTCCTGCAGCAGCGAAATAAGCGCGCGCCGTTCGTTTATCGAAATGGTGCCATTATCCAGTTTGCTTGTGACCGTTGCCAATACTTTGCAGGCATCGTTGGCAAAATCGAGATCACGCACTTCAACCGGCGATACCGGTATCAGCGCAAACGCTTCCTTGTCCTCTTTGATGGGTGAGCAACAAACTTTCGACATAACCGGCTTGTCATCATCGACATCGATGGCCATGGATGTAGCATGCACCCAAGTGCTCGAGCAAAGATGCTGCAGACGCACATAGCTCGATTGTGGCACCAGCGAGTCGGCACGTGCCATAGTCGTGGGATCCAAGACGAAAAGCGAGGCAACGTCAGCGGAATAGGGCACAGAGACGAGTCGATATTGTTTACCTTTTGGTTTTTCTGTATTGTTAGAAGGTAAATTAAGTTAAGTTGCGCAATCATGTTACTCCCCTACCGCCACTCACCTGTCATGGTTGCATTAAAGCCCAAGCCCGATTCTTTCAATATTTCGCTGCCAGTCAACGCTACGCCGGCACCACCAACACCGCCTGCGACATCGTGCGTTTGCGCGCACACCTCTGGTTCCGCTTCCGCAGCGAGATAATGTCCCGTCGCCAGATGCTTAAAACGATATATTGAATTCCAGTCACCAGCGCCGCCACGACATGAATCATGTTGCACAACTTCAATCTCCCAGAGCGCTTTGCTGCTCGTCGCTGCCGTTGCGCTTGTGCGACCCGTTGTGCGTAGAAAGACATGATATTGCTTCTTGTACTCATCCATTGTGAGAAATTTCTCTTGCTCTGCATGAAAAAGACGCACAACATCGCCCCCTTTTAGTATATGCTCTTGATTCTCCTTGTGCTCCATGAATAATGAAATCTTCCATGAAGTCGACGAATTGAGCACATTGACTTCTTTACAGCCCGGATTATCGGGCAATTCATAGTTGGCAGCCACATGTAAATTCTGTAGATCGGCATTCACGGGACTGAGTATAACCTTATCGCCAACGACTACATAATCGCCAATGGAACGTAGCTTATAGAAGGGCTTGATATAGAACCATGAGCCCTCATTGCCATTCGCATCGAGATAGACACGCATTGCGTTCTTCTCAAGGAGCGACGGTAGACGCTTATTCACGGTCAGATATTTGTTACTCTTGAGATGCAATAATTGTACGACAGCGCGACCATATTGTATGGAAGAGCCGAGCAGCTTCTTATTCTCAGTTTCATTTTGTGTTTTCTCGATTTCGGCAGCGTGCTGTACAAGTGAAAGAAGTAAAAGTGTCTTAGCATATAAGATAGGCTAATGTGCATATAAGGTACGTACATGTAAACGCTTTAACAGATTTGGATCGGTATTCGAACTAGCCGATTGTTTGGCCGCCTTCCAGAATTGCTTCTGTGCGGAGTAACGATTCATGGGACATATTTTGATGAGGCAATCTGTTTGTTTATTGTTTTCAATTGTTAAATGCTTTTAACTGTAAAATATTTGCCATTGCGATTTACCTCTGAACTTTTTTGGCGGATAACTTAAGTCGCCCGCTTCCGGACAGACAACAGTACGATCGTCAACAAGGCTATTTTGTATGGTTAAACAACAATAGTTATACACTCAAGAAGCATACAATGGCAAGTGTCAAATAATTAAGTACACTTCACATTCATATGAAAAAAACACCACTTACCCGAGTGTGCTCAAGAAACCGCACACGCTGCCCTCCGCATAAAGCGAAACAATATCGCCCAAGTGCAGAAAACTTGCTGAGCCAATTATATTGTCACCCATGTTGTTCGCCCACGTTTGTTCGCCTTACTTCTCTATGTGTCACTATTTCTTGCCTTCTGCCTTCTGCCTTGCCTCTGCTCGCCTCACTGCACTTCTATTGGGCTTGTCTCCTGCTCTTTGCCTTTGCCTTTTGAAGCTCACTAAGCGCACACATGCATTCAGCCCGCGGCGTCTTTGCCTGCTGCTAATGCTATGCTTTGCTTTGCGTTGCCCCACGCTCCTCGCCCACTAGCTTTTGTGACGCTGTGTTGCGTATGAGTTTGTAATAAAATTGTAGACCAAGTTAATTGCTATGATTTGTGCTCGTGCTTTGTCTCAGCGTATTTATTTTGTGTCCTGTGTTTGTGTGTGTTTTTGTGTAGCAATAAAATGGAATACAAGTAGTGGAAGAAGAAGAAGAAGACATATACAATTTATTAGATTTAGTAATCATGATATAGCATTAATTTAAGTGCATTATTGCATGCAAGTTTGTTAAAATTAATTACATTAGCCTCACAGCCATAAAAAGTATCTACACGAACCATATTTTATGCTAAGTAGCACTTTTTTTTTAATATCAATTGAATTGTCAAATGTCAAAATGATACAAAAATTACCCTCAACACACAACAACACAAAAAATGTATTTTGATTTTGGGGTGGTTTCCTTACATTGTGCCATAATGACTCAGTTTGACCGAAGAAAATAACCGTCTAGTGGCCAATATAAAATATGCATAATCGCTTTTATTATTATGATTGTATATTTATTTTGTTTTTGTATTTCTTTTGCGCTGTCGGACCAGTCACACGCACATAATTTTTTTAGGGTCTCACAAATTGACAACAGCGCGTATACTTGATTTGTTTCGCAGCTACTTTAAAATACGCTACAATATCACAGTGCGACTTAGCGGTAGTTCATAAATTACGTGAGGTTCTTTTCTTGAAATTTTGATGCCCTCCCCCTCTTAGTAAATTTGTATCTCACGTGAGATTTTGCTAAAAATTTCAAAATAATGCGTAAATTAATGTACATGAGATTTTCAATAACCCTTCCTACCCCATGGTGATATTTACCATGTTTTGTATTGGATTCCCACCAACCCAATTCTATCCCACGTAGTTTATGAACGTCGCTAATTAAACTCATTTTAAATATGTTTCAAAAATAATTATGATTAATTCAAGATTTCTCTGGAACTAATTAACACTCAAATTACTTCTTACTTGCTTAAAATCAAACCAGATGGCTTAAATTCCGCGTTATTTACTAAACCACAATAATAAGCTCTTACTTCTTGTAAAATATACAAATTCTTAGGCCACTCACAACCAGCCAGTCAAACACCCACAGCAACATAAAAATCGAATCAAAAAATCTGCTTGAGGTCAAAAACAAAATAATGACGTGATTTTCAATATAATAACAATCAAGTATTTCGTATTTATTATTGTTTTCGTGTACTTCCTCTTGAATGTTGTTTATATAATGACCGCCGATGACGCACAGTTCACAGTGGGCGCAGCGTATACAGAGTCGACCTGAACTGACTTGACTTTAGGCATTTATGCTTCCTTTTTTTGGAGTTCAGCGTTGAGCGTTTGTCTCTTTATTTTGCTTTTTTATGGCTGATAGCTGATAGCTGACAGCTGAAGTGTGTTTGTTGTTGTTATTATTACGGCGTATTTATACAAAATATAGTTTTAGTGTGCGTGTAAAGATTTTTATGCTTGATAAATATTTTTGAAAGGACCGAAAGATTTGTGCTCATGGCAAATTGTTATTTTATTTTTTTTATTTGACATACTGTACAATAAAAATATTTTATTTCTGGGTATTTGACAAAGCAAAGAACAATTTGCATTTTTAAGATGTATAATAAAAGAGATAATACTCATGACTTATGATATTAAAAAATATATAAGAATCTAATATGAGAATCTTTCTAATCAAAATTGTTTCAAAATTCTTATAAACAATAAGTCGCACAGCTTAACATAGAACACACCTCTATTTTGTGTTTATTATAAAATAAGATAAGATAATGATTATAATAATTATAAGCATGCTTCGTATTGAAAATCATTTATTGATTTTGTTGCGCAGTCCTTATTATCTAAGCAAAGAAAAATATTTACTTCGCAAAGTAAGACAAGTGTAGCTAATTAGGGGCCAAAGTCAAATTCATGATTTTATCTGCAAAATTTCCGAAAATCTCAACAGAAAATTATGCAAAAAACTTTAATAAGCCGAAAAGCCATGTTACTTTCAGGCTATACTTGACTGAAAGTAACTTGGTTGTGGGACACTGGCGTACACTTGGGAACAGCGCAGAAAATTTATGTGCATTGCCAAAATTAGGCAACCTAAGAAGGCTAAGAAGAATTTATGAAGAATGAAAGTCACACACACAGACACAAACGCAAATACGCACATAAGCGCACACTTAGCAAAAGTTGTTGTTGTTGTTGAAATAAGCGTACTGGGAGATACTTTCACTTTGCATAAAGTTGAAATGTCAATCAGTACTAAGCAACAGAATTTCATGTTATGCTGAACAGGATGCGTGCCCAACAATGTTGAGCTGCCGGAAATGTGTAGGCATATTTGCAAGGCACATACACACACATATACATACATACATATATATAAATGTAGCAGACAGCATGAGACGTTGAACATTACAAGGATCAAATTCGAAGCATTTTTATGACATTTTGACACTTTTCGCTTACGAAATGAATTACTTGGCATATTAAAAAGCGATTTTCGATGTGGCAACATATTCGCAAAGCATGTTAAAACGCCAAATGGCCTAAATTCAATTTAATTTTGCATGAATATTTTCGCACACACACACATATACATAATAAAAACAGATGTGCCTTGAAAAAAAAAAAAATACAATTTTGCACACAATTGTTGTCAGCAATGCCGTTTTTTTTATTCACACAAAAATTAACTTTATTTTTTTTTTTTTGTATTGAATAAAAAATTTTCACACGAAGATGAAAAATGCTATTTTACTTATTTTTTTTTTTTAATGAAATCATTTCACAGTCTCATTATTTTCACGCTTGTTGATGTCAAGCTATTGTCTGGGCGGCTGCGGGGGTGTGCACTGATCAGCCAATAAACGTTTTGTTTGCAATTAAAATAAAATTTATTTGAGTTTGTATAAAAAATTAATTAACAATTTTTAAGTAAAAAAATAATAAAATCTTCCTGCACACACACAAACACACACAAGCAGATTTACAAGCGCATACAGGTAGATACACAAACACGCACACACACACAACGATAAAGACAAACGAGCTAACAAGCAAATTATTTTTTCTGTTCTAACTAATGAAAAATCTTTGCAAGGAAGCTGCCTCGACATGATTTCGGCAAATCACTGTTATTTCTTGCTCGGATACTTGCCAGCTGTGTTATTTCACTTTAAACGCATACATTATGCCATTTGAGTTGTTGTATTATTTGTTGTATTCTATTATAATATTTGTATAAACAAAAAACCAAAAATTTTAATAATTTTTTTTTTCTTCTTTAATAAATCTTCACTTCACTTCGTCTTCGTTGAAATGTTTAGCGCGTTTTTTTTTTTCTGCTTTTTGTTTGTTTTTTTTTTTTTGGCTAAACTTTATATTTTCGTGTATTTTCGGCGTTGCGTGCTGTAAACGTCGAACGTTCGTTTGTAAATGTCTGCTGGAAAAAATGAGCACAAAGCTTAGGCGTGCATAAGAAAACTTTTCATGCAAAACGAACGTATGTACGAAAGCGCAGGCGAGCTTTGCGGCGCTCTCTTCTACACGTGCGTACGCTCAAAATAACGGTCAGTATGTCACTGTGCCTGTGCCTGTGCTTTGCGGCAATGCTTTGTCGTCACATTTGTGCGCTCTCTTTGCGCTCACCCACATACTTGTTTATCTTATGCGCTCTCACTTTTTCTCTCACTCTCTCTCCTTCTGTTTGTTTTGTGATAACGTTGATTTAAAGTTTGTTTGTTGTTGGTTTTGGTTTTAGTTTTGCGTTTGCAAATGCCCAAATAAAATAAAACCTTCTTGTAAATTTCATTCATGATTTTTTTTACCAATGCAAACGCACTCATGCACAAAATCCACACGCACACACACAGTAAAGCCTTGTTGGCTTAACTTTTGACAAACGTTTCTTTATTTGATTTCATTGTTCACTTTTACTTGATTGCTTACACAATTTTCTGCTCAGTTTTTCATGACTCACATTGCTTTGTATACAAGTGCCGTTTGTGTTTACATATATAATGACTTCTTGTGTAATTGTTTTGTAGCTAAGATTTTGCACATTGTTTTGTTCTTATTGTTGTTGTTGTTGTTATTATTTAATGTTTGTAAACTTGCAGCTGTCGGTCAAGGTTAGCTTAAGTTGAAGTGCAGCTGCTTTGTGCTCAAGTGCCGCTACTTAACGGTTTAAGTATCTACGCTGATAATGGGCACAAGTTGATTGACCTTCAAAGCGTTTGCTAGACTTAATAAATACTTACAAAATGCAACAAGTTGCTTTTTAATAGAAAAAATATATTATTGTTTAACTTTTACAAATAACTTCAACGCTTTCTATTGCACAACTGCCGTACATATTATAATTAAATAGCAAATTAATTATGCGCGTCAAATTTAATAACATTAATGCCCAAACAAAACGCAAAGAAGCCGCTTGGCAGTCATGAGCAGCGCTTTCAAGCATTTAACTTAATTTATCGGCAGCAAAGATAAGGCAAAACCAATCAAATGCTGAGCATGTTAATATGCCAGACAAAAATTCATGCCAAAACAAACAAGAGCACAAACACACGCACACAAAACTAAAAGAAGCTTTTTTGCCGAAAAAAAAAAAGTCAACAGACGCAAACAGCTGAGCAGCAACAACAACAGCTGTTGCAACATGTTGTCAAACACAGTGAGCGAAACAAAATCAAATGCCGCCAAAAATATGTGTAAACGAACGCAAGCAGACAACAACGACAACAACAACAACAACAACAACAACAACAACAACAACAACAACAACAACAATAACGACAACGACTTTGTTTACGCTGCTATGCGCGCAGCCGCAAAAACCAACAAATAAACAATGCGCAGTAAAGCGATGAGTAGTGAAGAGAAGAGGAGAGTAGTAGAAGGTAGCAGGCGTTGTGTAAAAAGCATGAAAAGCGCTGCCGAAAAGCACAACGGCGGACACAGAAAAGCTGCACACGCTGCACTGAACTTACAAAAGTTTTACAGCAAGGATCTGTGCGAAAGTGCCAAGTTTCGGGTTTTAGTAATACAGCAACGGTTCGTGCGAAAAGTCATACGTGCGTTTTTGTCCGACAAATTGCGCTAAATTGGCGCAACGTCAAAAAATTTCTTGTAGCACAACTTTTAGCATAGTGCAACGGTGCGTATGTGTAATAAGATTTCGAATTAATATAAAAACGAGAAAAAAAAAAAAAAAACGAGAAAAAGTTGTTGAAAAGTTGTCAAGCAGAAAATCAACGTTGGCTTATATTAACAAAGCTTAGGGATTTCGTTTAAAGCGAAGGCAACAGCAACAAAGCGTTAATGAAATTAACAAGACCAAAGGAGTGGCTATGAAAAAGTGTTTGCATAACTAAAACAAATGCAAAGCGTACAAAAAAAAAAAAAAAACATTAAACGCTTTAATTACAAAATGCCAATTATTAAATAATTTATTATTAAACTATTAAGTAGCATAAATAAATAAAATAAATGAAAAGAAAAAGAAAAACTTTTCTGTTGATGCTACAGTTAAATTAATAACAAAGCAAACAGTTAAAAACATACAAACTCAATTAAAAAAAAAGCAATGTAGAAAAACTTAAAAAGAAAAGCATCAAAATTCTGAACACACCCAAAAAGTATGCTACAACAATTGCGTATACAAGCAGTGGCTGGCTGGCATGGCATTGGTGATGACGACGACGACAACGCCAGCGTCTACGTTGGCGTTGCGTCGCCTTGCCGCCACCGCACACCGCTACTGACAAAAAAAAAGGAACAAGCAAAAAATGTGCTTAAATAGCAAAGCATCAGTGGCAGCAACAGCAGCAGCAGCAATAGCGCAGAGCATAAAGCAAAGCATAGCAGTTGTTGTGTCGGCCAAAGGCGGCGGCGGGTGTGCGTGTTAGAGTAGTAAAAGCAATGGCAGTTGCTGATGGCTGCTGACAGTTGCCGTTGCCGTTGCCGTTGCCATTCGCCGTTGTTGTTCTTGTTGTTGTCTTAGCCTTGCTTCGGCTGCTCTGAGTTTGCTATGCCGTCTGCTATGTCGTCTGTTGTCTAAGTTTGACTACAGCTACGCCTTTTTTTGTTGTGCGGCTTCTGTTGATGCTGACAGACAGATAAAAACACAGAGAGACAACAAGAATGGCAGACACATAAACGTGTCTAAGTCTAATACACACGCACATACATATATATATATATATAAAGATAAAGATAATAACGCACACGCACACGCACACGCAAAGCAAAAACAATGCGAAATCCTTCACATTGCCTCAGCTTACTCAACTTCATTTTACATTACTTCGTTTCACTTTTCGCTGTTTTGTTGTTCTTTGTACGTTTGTACATTTATCGTTGTTGTGCTTACAACAAAACAGGGTCAAAACTTCAGCGCTAACAAGGACATGCGACAACTTGTAACCACTAACAATGATAGATAGATAGAGAAAAGAAAAGAAACCAAAAACAAAACAAAAACAAAAAATGCTTATTTATTTCATTTCATTTCATATCATTTTGTTTTGTTAATAAAAGAAACCAACAAACATAAAATTCTACATAATAAAACTAAATAAATGTGCACCACATGCTGTGTCCAACACATTTTGTACCTTGTAAAAAGCAATGCCAAAGGCAACAAATAAATAAATATGTATTATAGAAAAAAAGTATCTTATGCTTGTTGTGCGCTCAAGCGCGCTAAACGAAAGGATAATGCCAACGGCAACAGTACGAGGCATACAACAATGGCCGTCTTGCCTGCACAAGCAGAAGCATAAACGAAAACCAGTAACCAGAAACCAGACGAGCCATGAAAAGCTCAGCCAACAAATGTTTTCACTTAAAAGGATTTCAATAAGAATTCGGCATGGTTAAAGAAGCCATTGGCGTGGCTAAGGAGTGACAACGAAGGCAAAGTCGTGTGTGAAAATTTTCAAATACAATACATAAAAAAAAGTTAAAAAAAAGAAAATTGAAAGGCAAAAAAAAAAACAAACTAATAAGAAGTGAAAAATAAAAATGTGAAAAATGCCGAAAAATGTGCAAAGCCAATGATTTTTTTTCGTTTTTCTGCTACTGAAAGATGTTCAAACGCTTGTGAGAAAAGAGCTTAAGTTGAAGCTGCGGTTGTGGGTGCGCGTGTGTGTGTGCTTGTAACATGTCTCAAAGGAGCTGTGCTGAGCACAACAATTGGGGTTAAGCAAAGGCAATGCGACCTCGCACAAGTTTACATTTTGGCTGATTTTCGGTTATCTGGCAAGCAACTTATGTTTTCAAGTCTAACCCTCTGTGTATGTGTGTGTGCGTGTGTGTTTGCCACTTGTGATTGTTGCGCTCTTTAAAAGGTTACCTATTGCCATATTGAAAACTGTCTTGGGAGTTAATCAGGCAGCCAATAATGTTCAATAAATGCATGTGTATGTCTGTTTGTGTGTTTGTGTGTGTGTGTGTGCTCTTTTAGCTACATGTGTGTATTTTTGTAGTTATCGTTGTTGCTGTGTTTGATAATGTGAACAATGGTTTTACATGCCGCAATTGACTTTGCTGTTAAATTAAATTATTATTGAAAGCCATGTACGCTTAAGGCTCTAATTTACGGTGAAACACACACACACACATACACACCGGCACATATACAAGTAGCCTGTGTATTATATGCTATGCTCAGCGGATATCCTGTCAATTTATTTTAACTTCCGTGTGCCGAAAATGGCGTTTTGTGCGTCTCGCTTGGCAGGTGAAGTTTGCACATGTGTGTATGTGTGCTTGTGTGATTTTGGGCGCACGTCAATTCAATTAAAATTTATTGCTTACGACATGGGGAAGTTAAATATTTGTTCGACTAAGATTGATGGTCCATGGCATTAAAGTTGTGTTTAAAAGGACGCATAACAAAGTCGTACGATTTGAAAAATTGAATACTTTACTAATATTATTAAGTATACTTTAAATTCATATATAATAATAAGTATACGTGAGTTGTCATAAACCGACTTTTACGCCCTAAGGAAAATATGTATCAATCAAAGCATTAAAAATCAATTAACACATTCAATGCTCACTTGTAAGCCACATCGTTATTAAACCAATCAAGTTTCAAATTCAAGTGGCGGCAACATTCACTCATTCTTTCACTCATTCAGTCATTCGAACATTCATTTCATTGCGCTGTTTTGCCTTATTAAACAAATTTCTTCAGCTCAATTGATTCGCAAATAATTTCGATTTGTTTCGTTTCGTTTCGATTTCGTAAAGTGAATTTCATTTATTCGCATTTAAATATTTTTCTTTTTTTTTTTTTTTGCTTTTGGCTTCTTTCACAAATATAAATACAAATACAATACTCTTGAGCAATCATTGATGCTCGTTTAAAACATTAATTGAGCCGCAGTTGCCTCACAACGCGTGGCGGCGCCACGTTGAGGTATGGGTAAACATGCACAAAGCATAAATACACACACACACACACACACACACAGAGCAGCATTGGCGCAAATAATGCATGAATATGTATTTATTTTAAGCAGGCGCTTCACTGACTCAACTCTTTTAGCGACAAAACTCACTTACTCATCGCCCTCATGAATTCACTCACTTATGTTACTTACTTACTCCCTCACTTACTGCCCCGCTTACTCACATTCATTTCATTTTTCAACACATTCCCGCACACAGCCTCCACTTGAATTGTATTGAACACACGACGACAACGTCAAGTGCAACAGTGCTTTAAGTGGCGCCAAAGCAGATGCGTTGCGCTCTCTTCATCTTCTGCCGCTCTTGTCATCGTTCGTACGTTTTTCATTGCCCTTTGCTTGCATATGCTCTCTCAGTAAAGGCACGCGCGCTCTTTGAAATATTCATTCACTTGCAATGTTAAATTGTCACCAAACGTACACACACACATACATACCTTACATAGACCCGTCACCCGACACCGTTCAATCGTTTATGCTTAATTAAGTGTACTTTGTGTTTGTGTGATTTTGTTTGTAGGTTCTTTATTTTTTACTCATTTTTATCTCTTTTTTTCTTTCTTTCGTTCTTTTTGTTTTTTTTTCTTTTTTAAACCGTAATGAACGCTTTGCGTTTGTAATTGATTCTAATGCGCTTCGGTTTGATTTCTGTGATTTATCTTTGGCTTTTGTTGTTGTTACAATTGCGATTTTGTGGTCTTCTTTAAGCTATTTTAAGCTCACTTGATTGTATTGTTTATTTACTTAAGCGGCTTCTTTTGTGCAATTCAAGTGGTTTGTTATCGTAAGCAATTTATGCATAGTTACGCTATTGTAAACTGTTTGTTGCAATTAATATTTATTTTATTGGTCAGCAACATGATATATGTATATTGTAATGCCGACAATAACATGAAAGACGGAATAGAAAATTTTAAATAATTGAAATTGGGTCAATTGAGGTTTATTCCATGCAACTAAAAAATAAATAAAAGCTTCTGATTTACGTAATATATTATTTAAGGCTTATTAGCTTGGATTTTAATTAAAGTTCATTTAAATATATATTAATTTGCCTGCTGCACTTACCAATTAGTGTGTTGACATAAGTTCACTTATAGTAAATGTAAAATGTTTGAATATTTTATGCGCACAATTTTTTACATTAAAAGACACTTAATTTTCGTAATAAACTTGCTGCCAACAACAATTTGAGGTATTTCACTTTATTTTTCATTATAATTTTTTTTTGTTTTTCATTTCATTTTATTTTATTTCACTCTTTTTCACATTACCTTGGAAAAAAAACGAACGCGCGCGCACACTTAAACCACAAATACAATATATGTATATTATTATAATAAAAAAAAATAAAAAAACAAAATCGCGTAATATGAGCACAACAAATGTTAACAACAGCGGTAGCGAGGCTATAATAACAACAACAAACGAAGAAAGAAACATAAAGAATAAAAACACGAAGCGACAACGTATAATTCCGCGTTTACTAAGTACATACGTCAGCGTCAACAACAATGCGCATACGCCCCCGCACACTGCAAAGCACTGCACCGACCGACCGACCGACTGCTGTATATCGCCGGCAGCAGCAGCAGCGACAAGCTTTGAGACTCCGCTGGCACTACAACAACCACAAACACAACAAACACATCAACAACGTCAACTACAACGCGAGACAAGACAATGTCTGTGATTGTGAGACTGTGACGGCAAACGGTGACGACGACAACGGCGAAATTTTCACAATAATTTTTCATTTCATTTTTTAATGCATGAAATCCATTAAATTCTTACAAATTTCTATTGATTAAACTTTGTATACGTTGGATTTACACTTTTCTTGTATTTTTAGAAATTATTTTGCGCTTTTAATATATAAAAAAATGAAATTTCTAAAGCGCGTTTTGAATTTAAGAAGTTGCTTGCGTAGTAAAAAAATTACGTCTGAGCGCACATAAACCGAGTGAGAGAGAGAGAGAACAAGCGCACGAACGAGCAACAAGTGTCAAAGCCAGCTGATCAACTGTAATTCGATCAGCTGGTTCAGTGTTGGTGATCGAAGCGCGGTTTTGTTTACATTGAGCGCTGTTAACTTTTAACAAGAAAATTTTGTTCTTGGCATATTGGTCACCGGTTTTAACAGACCGGCGCTTTAGCGAGTGTGCTTGTGTGCTGGACAGTATAAAACTTTTCGCTCTTGTTAGAACGTTTTGCGCCACAATGACTTATGTTTCTAAAAATGCAATGTAAGCTTAAGTCAAATCAGAATTTTGGAAGCGATCAATCGGTTGCATTTTCATGTTATCATCATTTACGTATGTGCTTATAAAATCGTTGCATACTTAAGAGGAATTTATTTTGAAATGTCGTGCTGGAAGCCAATTTCAAATTAATTCTCTATTTGTACTGCTATGTTAATGAAGAAACAGACAAAACTAAAAAAAAAGAGATAAACAAAAAAAAAAAAAAAAAATAAACGAAATAAGAGCTTTGAAGCTCTGTTAAGAAAACAATAGCGCAAATAATTATGCTTTAACTTTTTTTTCCTACTTATAACTCTTGATGCTCATTGGATTTTTTCTTTTGTGTGCACTAATTACAGAAAATGTGTAAGAGGCGCATAAGCACGCTATTAACTCATCTCTAAATGCAAAAATCACTGCACAAAGCGCATATCCAATCAGAGTAAAAGCCACTAAACAAACATGGATGCAATGCGATTTCCTCTATTCATTGTCTGGCTTTTGTGCTGCCATTGTGTCGGTTTCATTCATTTCAGCTTCGCTGTAGCACAAAGGCACACAGCCTCCGATAATCCCTCAACGTATAACATCGGCGGTGTGCTGAGCGACTCGGAGAGTGAGGAGCATTTTCATACAACAATTGCGGTGAGTGGGCTTATGTTTGCCAATTAAAAGTTTTTCTAACTAACAATTAATATCTTCTATAGAATTTAAATTTCGATCAGCAATATGTGCCACGTAAAGTGACATATTATGACAAGACTATACGCATGGACAAGAATCCAATAAAAACGGTGTTTAATGTCTGTGACAAACTCATAGAGAAAAGTGTAAGTAAATGAACGCTAATTGGTAATTAATATGTAATTAAGTGTTGGAGCACTCAGCTGTGTAGTTGCAGCAATAATTTACACTGATTTACGCTTGAATGGCACACAGTCGTAATGCAATAATGGCGCCACATCCGGTTGTTGTCGCTTGCCAAGTAACATGGCGGCGACAATTGCCAAGCGAGGAGGCCAAAGCAGACGCCTAACGCCCAATGCGCCACACCCATGCAGTACAGCACAAACATGCTTAAATATTGCATTCCTTTTGCCAAGCTCAACTCGGTCTCGGTTTCGATTTAATAATTCAGAGGAAATGATACGGAAATTACATGATGACAAGCGGTTATGAGAAGATGAAAGAATGCTCTTGTATGTGTGTGACTGATAAGCGGGCGAAGGGGGTGGTTAGTCATGCGACCAGTTATGGTAAAGGCCAAGCACAAAAGAAACTCACTGTAATGCATGAATTATTGAGCATGACTCAGAACAAAAGCGAGTAGCAAAAGAAAAAGAGAAAGAGAAAGAGAAAGAAAAAAAGACTTGATTTGCTTTTAAATTTCAATGGCATTATTCACTGATTTCATATTTCATAAGTGACTGAAATGATTGACTCAACTGCAAAGAGATTTTGATGATGTTGCAGGCGGAGAAATCCATTCGAGTGTGCTTGAGGGCCAACAAAGTTATGCCTTTTGATTGAATTTGAAAGAGATTACGGAAATTGTTTTTGACATAAAAGGATATTTCGTACTTTTGTTATTTTCATTGCATTGATTCAACTGATTGTCTTTAAAAGTTCTTCTACTTCCCAACAATGCTGAAGCATTTATAAGAATTTAATATGCTTTTAATAATTCCATTAATATTTGTAAGTTTTGACAAAATGCAAGCGAACTCAATTACTATGCAAATCAACCTGTTGTCGGTGGCGTGTCATAAGCAGCTTTTCGAAAATCCTATGGACACAAACACACACACATACGAAACACTTGATTTGCACACTAACCGCAATGCACACAAATACAAGCTTACAAACACATACACATACTTCCGGCAACAGCGAAAAAAACAACAACAACAACAAAGAGCATTAAAGTGCGCACATTTGTCATCATTAATGCACGAATTGAGTGCCAGACGAGCGACAGCAATAAGTCAAAAATCATTTATTATGTTTGTGACAGCGGCTGAGGCAGCGGCAGCGGCAGCAGCAGAGGCAGCGACAGCGCCAGCGTATGCCATTTTTAACCTTTCATTAGCAGCAAAAAGGACTGCGAAAAGTGAGAAGCATAAAACAAAAAGTGCAAAAAAAAAGCAATAAAAATAAAAACAAGATAAAAGAAACAAATCAAATGACTATGAATGTGTTATATTAATGTATATATATGTGGGTACATGTATCTAATATATGTATATGTATTAAATATGTGTTCATACATATATGTTTTAACACTCGCGTGAATGCGCACACGACAGCTTTGAAAAGGCGTGCACAATTCGATTTACACTTCCGCGCTGTCGGGCACAACGGGACAACAGCAAAAAACAACGGTAAAGCAAAAAAAAAAAAAAAAAAAAAAACACGAAAGAAAATTGACAATGGGGAAATACAAACAGACATGAACATTCATGCAACAAAACGAAACAGATTTATATATATTCAATACGAATTTATTTCTTTTTTTTTTTATTTGATTTGATTTTTTTTTATAAGACTTATTTTGCTCTCTAATGGCTTTGCTATTCATTTCCGGTGCCGTCGTCAACAACATCATCATCACCATCAACATCATCATGATCAACATCGTTATCATGTGGCACAGGTCTATGCCGTTGTCGTTTCGCATGAGCAAACCTCAGGTGATTTGTCGCCGGCAGCCGTTAGCTATACCAGCGGCTTCTATCAGATACCTGTTATTGGCATATCCTCACGGGACGCCGCCTTTTCCGATAAAAATATTCACGTATCCTTTTTGCGTACCGTGCCGCCGTTCTATCATCAGGCCGATGTCTGGCTCGAGATGCTCAGCCATTTTGGCTACACGAAGGTAAGCAGCTAGCTGAATTGATTATGACACCTTGAAGTCTTTTGTTATGTTGAATCTATTCAATTTGGCCAAACGTTGCGTTGCGCTGCGTTGACAGGTTATCATAATACACAGTTCCGATACGGACGGACGCGCCATTTTGGGTCGCTTCCAGACAACATCGCAAACGTATTACGATGACATCGATGTGCGCGCTACCGTTGAGTTGATTGTTGAATTCGAGCCAAAGCTGGAGAGTTTTACAGAACATTTGATTGATATGAAGACGGCACAATCGCGCGTCTATCTGCTCTATGCAAGGTAAGTGAGACATTGATTGAGTGGCTGACTGACTGACTGACTGACTTGACTGAGTTGACTGAGTCGTATACGTAATCCAATTAATATGCTTATTAAACACACACACACACACATACACAATTTACATAGCACGGAGGACGCACATGTCATCTTTCGCGATGCAGCACAGTACAACATGACCGAAACGGACCACGTTTGGATTGTCACCGAGCAGGCGTTGCATGCGAATAACACGCCTGATGGCATACTCGGCCTAGAGCTCGAGCACAAGAGCGACAAGGGACACATAAGGGTGAATAAAGCCGCTTAAATATTTATGCAATTAAATATTAACACACACACACACACACACACATGCTTGCAGGACAGCGTCTATGTGCTCGCCTCGGCCATTAAGGAAATGATAGGCAACGAAACGATTACCGTCGCGCCGAAGGATTGCGACGATTCTGGCGTTAATTGGGAGTCGGGTGAGAACTTCTTAATTGACTATTAATATCAACACATCGTTAATTTTTTCCACACCCGCACACACAAAAGGCAAGCGTCTCTTTCAGTATCTCAAGTCGCGCAACATAACGGGCGAGACCGGTCAGGTTGCCTTCGATGACAATGGCGATCGCATTTATGCGGGCTACGATGTCATTAACATCAGAGAGGGCAAACAGAAGCATTATGTGGTCGGCAAGTTTTACTATGACAGCGTAAGTAATGCAATAATAAAGACTGTTTGACTCATGGCTCACTGATTTGCATGATTTACTTACTTAGGAGAAGGGCAAAATGCGCATGAAGATCAACGACAGCGAAATCATCTGGCCGGGCAAACAGAAGCGTAAACCGGAGGGCATTATGATACCCACACACTTGAAGGTGCTCACCATTGAGGAGAAGCCTTTTGTGTATGTGCGACGCATGAGCGAGGATGAGGTGAAATGCGAGCAAGATGAACGACCATGTCCTTTATTCAATGCAACTGACAATTCGGGTAAGCAGCTTAGAACTAATTGTAGTAACATAATAGAATTTCGCACTAAATTCTATTAAAATTCTATTAATGTTCTATTAAAATTCTATTAAAATTCTGTTAAAATTCTATTAAAATTCTATTAATAGTCTATTAATATTCTATTATTATCCTATTAAAATTCTATTAATGTTCTATTAAAATTCTATTAAACTTCTATTTAAAACAGCCAACGAGTTCTGTTGCCGCGGCTATTGCATCGATTTGCTGATTGAACTCTCCAATCGTATTAATTTCACTTATGATTTGGCGCTGTCGCCGGATGGCCAATTTGGACATTATATATTACGGAATACGACAACGGGCACGCAGACGACACGCAAGGAATGGACGGGTCTTATTGGCGAATTGGTGAATGAACGTGCCGACATGATTGTCGCACCACTCACCATCAATCCGGAGCGTGCCGAGTACATTGAGTTCTCGAAACCATTCAAATATCAAGGCATCACAATACTTGAAAAGAAGCCATCGCGTTCAAGTACTTTGGTGTCTTTCTTGCAGCCATTTAGTAACACGCTATGGATCTTGGTAATGGTGTCCGTTCATGTGGTGGCGCTCGTCTTATATCTGCTCGATAGGTGAGTGAGCAATATTGATTGCTACTCCCGTACTTCCCACCAAAACCAAAAAATTTTTACAACAACAAAACTACCGACAATACAAAATAACAACAAAAAATATTAAACACAAAATGTAATTTTGCGTGCGATGGAAATTTGCTGCGCAATGCGTTAGACAAATAAACACACACCGACACATAAACATACTCACACACACACACAGCATATAATTACACTACTATCCTTGGTCAAGCGCTGTCTTGAAATCAAATTATACTAATCCAATTATACTCCTTAGATTCTCACCATTTGGACGCTTCAAGCTTTCGCATACGGACAGCAACGAGGAGAAGGCATTGAATTTAAGCTCGGCGATTTGGTTTGCTTGGGGCGTGCTCCTAAACAGCGGTATTGGTGAGGGCACGCCGCGCAGTTTTTCGGCGCGTGTTTTGGGCATGGTGTGGGCCGGTTTCGCAATGATCATTGTCGCCTCGTACACTGCCAATTTGGCGGCTTTCCTCGTGTTGGAACGTCCCAAGACAAAGCTGAGCGGCATCAATGATGCACGTTTGCGTAATACAATGGAGAATTTGACATGTGCTACGGTTAAGGGCTCCTCGGTGGACATGTACTTTCGTCGTCAGGTGGAACTCTCGAATATGTATCGTACAATGGAGGCAAATAATTACGATACTGCCGAACAGGCGATTAAGGACGTTAAGAAGGGGTAACATGAACATGCACATCATGAGCACATGAAAAAACTATCGAAACTCTCTCTCTCTCTCTCTCTCGAAATCTTGATACTTGACATTTTTTGTAGACGCATGTGTTTTGGCACTAACACTTAACTCAATATTAGTATTTATAAGTAATAACAATGCCTAACTAGTACTAATACTACCATAATACTTCTACTACTACTACTACTACTATTCTACTACTATTTAATACTCCAAACTCCAAACTTTTCTTAGAGGAATCTTTTGTATTTCGTACGAATTTTGCTCAACTCTCGTTCGTCTTCAATTCAATTAAATTCAATTCAATTTATTACTTCACTTATTCATTGGCCTGCTACATTGACAAATCTTTACTCAAATCTCTAAATTCATTTACTCCAGCAAACTGATGGCCTTCATTTGGGATTCATCGCGTTTGGAATATGAGGCGTCTAAAGATTGTGAACTGGTCACCGCTGGCGAACTATTCGGGCGCAGCGGTTATGGCATTGGCCTGCAGAAGGGCTCACCCTGGACAGATGCAGTCACATTGGCCACACTGGAGTTCCATGAAAGTGAGTGCAACTTATGCTCTATTAATATCAACACGCTTAATTTTGCTTACACACACAACCAAGGCGGCTTCATGGAGAAACTGGATAAGCAATGGATTTTCCACGGCAATGCACAGCAGAATTGTGAACTCTTTGAGAAAACGCCAAACACTTTGGGCCTGAAGAACATGGCGGGCGTTTTCATATTAGTCGCGGCGGGCATTGCCGGCGGCGTCGGTCTGATCATCATCGAAGTCATCTACAAGAAACATCAAGTGAAGAAACAGAAACGTTTGGATATCGCACGTCATGCTGCGGATAAATGGCGTGGCACCATTGAGGTATGCCTACCAATGAATCCTAACCATAAGAAAAAGACTTGCTTAATTCTGATTGTGCTTTATAGAAACGCAAAACAATACGCGCCTCACTGGCCATGCAGCGTCAGTACAATGTCGGCCTGCACGCCAATCCAGGCACCATCAGTCTGGCTGTGGACAAGCGTCGTTATCCGCGTCCCGGTCCACGTTGCCCGGAACGCGCCTGGCCCGGCGATAGCGATGTGCTGCGCGTGCGTCGTCCCTACGATCTGTTGAAGCCGGGCCATTCGCCCAAGGTGCTTAGACCGCCTTTGATCAGCACACGCCTACAACAGCCATCACCGAACACTTTGCCGCCGCGTTATTCGCCCGGCTACACTAGTGATGTTTCACATCTTGTCGTCTAAGCAGTTAACATGGCATTGGCAACCCTGGCGCGCTCTGCAAAGAGATCAACTGAAGTTGAACAAAATAAGTTTCAAATCAAATAAGTTCGCAGGAACTTTATGGTAATAAAAGGTTTAGCAGCAGGTGCCAAAAAAAAAAAAGAAAAACAAACAGTAAAATTAACCTAAAAAAAAATTGCTCAAATGGTTAGCAGGGAAAATTATATACTGATTTTTAAGATATATAAATATATATATACGAGCATATGCAAGAAAAAAGAACATATTATTAAGTATTGTTTGGTTTTATGTTCAAGGCAAGCTCAAAACAGACATAATGCAAGGCAAATTAAAGTCAAAGTAAAGTTAACATTTTTACGTAAAAACGAGTTCAAAGTTCTCAAAATTGTTATGTAGTTAAATTATTTGCTTTTTATAAACAGAAGAATTCTTTTATTTTTAATGCTTTAATATGAATTTGTTAAGCTTTTAGAGCAATAAACAAATGCAAATAAAATTTATCTTTTATATGCAAGTAGTAAATCAACAAAAACATGCACAGTCGACGGAAGTTTGCCATGTATTAATAAAAAAAAAAAAAAAAAAAACAAAAACAACAAAAAAATGGATGTGAATTTTTAAAAATCAATTTGCAAATTATTTTTGAAAGTTTTATGAAACATTTTGCATATTTAAATTGTAAAAATTCTTTAATAGAAAAACCACAAAAATTTCTTGCCAACAACAACAGCAACAACAACTTTACACTTGCCTAAACTTGAATAAAATTTATTTTCAATTGAAATGAAAATATAAACTCAAATAAACAAACATTTTCCATTTTACCATTTGATCTGATAAAGCTTTGTATTTGTTATTGCTTTTGTTATTTATTTACAATTAAAATATTTAACATTATTAAGTAATAAAAATTCCAAAAAAATAAAACGGAAATTAAACAATTTAAACATCAACAATTGTATAAACAAAAAAACAAAAAACTTTAATAATTAAACTAAATCAAACAAGTATAATTAAACAATTCGATGTCAAATGTGTCTGCGACGACGGCACTTAAAAAAAGCTAACGAAAATACCAACAAAATTAAACTAAAAGCAAAAATTCTAATAAATAAATAAAGTATATTAAAAATTAATGAACTTAATGAGCATAAATTAAGTGTGTAAAAGTTAACAAAAATGTGAAGCATTAAGCAAAAAACAAAACAAAACAAACATAAATATAAATATAAATAAAAATTGTTAAAAATGTATTTTAAATGTTTTCAGTGTATAAACAATTGTGCCAACAATAAATAAATAAATAATTACAAAAAAAAAAACTATGAAAAAATATGTAACCTTTTTTTTGACAGCTTAAATTTCAAGGTGGCCCTCACATGTCACTTTTAGGGTCTTTGCACTTTTTTGTTACAAAAAAGAGAAACAAAAATTATTTAAATTACAAATTTTTACATACAGAAATTATTCATACAGAAATGAGCCCTTGGCTTGTTTTCATAGTAAGTTTCTATTTGTGAAAGTTCACAATAAACCGGCAAATATGCAAATTCTTATTTACAAATTTTTTTTCTTTTTTTTAACTTTTTTGTTGTATTTTTTTTAAATTTTTTTTTCCTTTCTTTTTTTTTTTCTTTTGCTCGCTTTAACAAAAGCCAGACTAAGCGTTCCGTAGCAAACTGAGAATGAAATACAATTTCGCATACCAATAAAATTTGTAGCACTGATTGATGTTTTCAATGATTATTGCTTTTATTGATTGATGTTTTGTGCAACTGATTGCTTAACTGATTGATTGTTTGCCTTGTTGTTCTTGTCATTGTTGTTGCTCTTCTCGTTGTTGTATGGATTAGTTAGTCGACTTATTTGAGCAGAAATTTATTTGTGATTTTTTTATTATTATTATTATTTCTTTTTATGGCATTTTTCAACTTGAATTTTGGTTTGTGCAAATAAAGATAATCTTATTTACTTAATTGTGAACTAAATCAGTTAATTGGTGAACAATATAACAAAACAGCACACAATTTTATTTTCATTTTAGCACCAGCTTAACTCATTAATACATGGAGAATTTTGTTCTTAAATGAAAAAGCATGGAACACGAATTTTTCAAAGTGCTTAAAGCAGTAAGAATGAGTAAGATCTCAAGGGCGCCTTTGCATAAGTCAGATCTAATTCAAGCATTGAAAGTAACAAATTTGTGATTTAAGGCCTGAGCCTTGACTACGCCCTTGTAAAATGTTGTTTATAAAAAAAGAAAGTGTGCTAATTTAAAGTTGGATTAACACTTATTAAGACTTAAATAAACCGTTACATTTGCTGGCATCTTTAGTAAATAATTAAGACTCATAATAGCAGAAATCCCTTCATTTATGAAGTCCTAACTAAGCAAACCATTTGATTGAAGTTAATGACCGAGACAAATAACGGTATTCAAGTACAACAACAACGCGTATCATCTGGACAAAGTATTACAAGTTGTAACAGGTTATTGTCTCATGTCGACTCAATTCAATACGATTCGAGTTGAGTTGTTTCGAATTGAATTGAGTTGCGTTGGGTTGGGATGAGCTTAAGTGGCAGAAAGGCGACACTTCAAGTGGCTCGCGTCGCACAAACAAATTAAAGACATTTTTGCATAAATCATTTTAATGAATTTGCGACGGAATTTTCGTTTTATATAATTGTGTATAACAAAAACAAAAAAACACAAAACAACAACATAATAATAACAGACTTCACTTCATGCACACACACAAATACATGTTAATAATTTTAACAAAAACCGCGCGCACAACAAATTTTATTTTTATATAATTATAGCAATTAAATGTTTGATTCTAAACACTTTTTTTTACTTATTTTTTTTTTTATCATTTTTCGCTATTAATGTCATTTTGGTTTTCCTTTTTTTTTTTGTCTGTCGGTTATTTGTTTATATTTTTTTGCATAAAAGTTGTTGTCTTAGTCGATTTGTATGTTGCTGAGCCGGCGCGAACCCCAATTTTGGTGTTATGTGCGAGTTGTAACTGCAATAAGGCAGTTTTTGGCCGACTGCGTGTGCGTCGAGTTCGAGTTTTGGACGAATGTGTGTGTGTGTGTGTCTGAGCGCTTTAATGAATATGCGCGCATTGAAAGGCGAAGAAAGAAGTGCGAATTAATTAAGTCTGAAATACAATGAAGTGACTTTGACGCACATGGTTTTTTGATAAAGAACTTATGACTAACATATGAAGTACTTTATCAGCTTCAATGCCTGCGCTCAAAAGCAATGAATTCGTACTAAAAACTATCGGCGAGTTTATTGGAAGGCAACGCCTGCACTTATTTTTAGTTTGTTTGTTATGATATTTATACCATGTATTATGGTTCGGTATGCTTATAGTCAGCAGCCGACAATAAAGCAACTTAACTGTTTACTTCTTAATATTTTATGCAAATCCGAACATTTACCAGCTTTTCCTTAAGTTTTAAACATGATCCTACTATTAAAAAATATTTTTTTTCCTTTTTTGTGCAAACACGCCGAACAATCTTAAATTAAGTAGCGTTAAATTACTTATTGCAATTTTTAAAATTTGTACTCTGATTCAACGACAAACACACATTTTTATATTACAAAGTATTATACTTAAAGCTTTAGTAAAGTTGTGTAATAACCGTTAACCTTCCAGCGGCCGTTTTGTATATAAAATATTTCATACACTGTAATATTTCATATACGTTCATTAAAAACCAACATTGTTGCGTCTTTGTTACAAAGTTTAAGAATTTCGCTGATTTTACTACGCGGCGTGCCAAAGGAACGAGTGGGCGGACACTTGCACTCGTCACAACGCGCCAACGAGTGCAAGCTAACTCGCTAGTCTGCTGTTGACTGAAGTCGCTCGCTGCATTTGACTAATGTTGCGTCTTTTGTTGTAAATCAATATGTCGTGACATTTTAATGTATTACAAACCACTGTGCGGCATTTAAAAAGTTGAGCGTTTCGCAAAAAATGAAAATTACAACTTTTGTAATGATTTACGCATATAATGCTTATGATAAAACTGTCATGCCGCCAATTTGTTAACAAAAAAAATGTTCGTAATATTTTCTCGTCAAGTGTTTGTTTGATTTTATAATTGCAACTGACAAAGTTTGCTGTTTTTTCACATTAGCGATTTTTTTTCATTAACTTTTTTTTTATTAGTTTTCATTGTTAAGTGTAATTATTCAATAGCAACCAACTTTTTGTTGTATAAGAACAATAACTTAGTACCAAGTGTAAAACAATCTGTACGCCCTTAGCACATTACACAAACAAAAAAAAAAAAAAATACACAGCGGCAAATAAAAATAGATCGTGCTAACTGTTAAATCTCAACTGTGGCTTTTCTTTGCCGAAATACTTAACACATATCTGTCACTTTTCGTAAGGTCGCGCCGAATAAAAAGTCCAAGGAAAAGTGAAACTGTTTTATATCAGATACATTTAAAAGTGTTTTATTTTTCATGCAAGTTGAAAGATTACCACACACAAAATGTCTTGCGATACAAGAACTGTGCTGGCAATGACGTCATTGAGCAGGAAGTGCCTTGATTTTTTTCGATTTTTATAAGCTCATAACACAAAGAAAGAAATATCTGCAATGACTTGATGTAGTCTGTCTATCTGTCTGTAACAATTTGTTAAGACAAAGCAGGGCATATGTCTTAATGACAGATCAATATCTCTTATATCTTCACTTCTTCATATCCCAAATATTCCTTTCAAGACCATTAAAGTCGGGAACAACTTTTACTCTCAATTTGTACTTTTCTTCTTTTTTATTTCAAAAATAAAAACTATAAAATTCTTTCGACAATTGTATCAATCAGCCTAAGTGCTACATGTATCTTTATACCATCGATGAATATACATATGTATATTGTGTTATGTTCTTTATTGATATCATCACATCACATCTTATTTAACTATTCAGCGTTTTTCATTGAACGTTTTTCACCAATTTTTTCTAGATTCAAACCGTAAGCGTTTCAGGCGTTTTTCGCTCCTGCGTTTATTCGCTAAATTAAAACCTTTTTAAAGTGGTATAAAGCAGTTAATTCAATTAATATCATTGTGTCAAATATTGTCTCAACGACAACGACAACGACAGTGACAGCGACATGAACAATAACAAATTGATAAAATAACGAAAAATGTGTTTAATATCACGCTCAGCTAATTGATAACTAATGATGTCGATGGCGATGATGATTGTCGATGGCGGTGATGATTATCATTGCGTTGCGTTAAGTTGACGAACGAATTTGTTACTCATTCGCTAGAATTATTATGATTATTATTATTATTTTTTTTTTTTTGAGGTTATAAATTAATATTGAACTTTTAATTAACAATTATAAATTAATTATTCCGAAGCTGTAAAATGATTTACATTTTTTATTAGTGGTCAATGACACGTGCCATTGGCAAATGGGTGTGAGAAATTCTGTTGAGGCATAGAAGGTGAAATTACGTCTTCGACTGAAGTCTTAGACTTATAGAACTCAAGTAATATAACTTGAAATTGGGCATGAAAGAACGGTAAGACTTGAGCTATAAAACTCTGCAGATGGGATAAGTATATTTCAATATCCACAAACAACTATTGTTCATAAAATAATATAAGTCAAGAAGGGTTTTCCTGGCTGATTCAATGATTTCTATAAAAAATGGGTTTTCTGCTTACAGAACTCAACGGACTTAAATCAAAACCTAAAAGATCTTAGATTGTACTATTATTGTACTAAATTATTGAATCATTTTTCTATTTCCATTCCAAATCAGCTCGGACTCATTGCTGTGTCATAGCCACGAGAAGTATTCAAATTATTCAATCATTGTTTTCTATTAATCGTACACAAATCGAACACACGCCAGCGGCATGTTCATGATGTAGCCAATATAAGAGACCTCTTCCTGGTATTTGTTCAATTCACATGATTTAAACAAAAATAAATAAATAAATAACAAAAAAGCATTTCATGATTCATTTGACATAAGAAAAACATTTGCCCTTTATTGTTTGTTATTATTGTTGTTGTTGTTGTTGCTTATAAAAGTTGAACATAAAATGTTATATTTTATAGACAATTTACTATAATGATGATCATGGCATTGACATGGCAGTGATAATGAGCATGTTAATTATTATATGATTTCAATTATCTAATTGGGTGGCACACGAAATCAAAGCGTTTTTTTAGCGCTGCAATAAACTCATAAGAAATGCCCCATAAATCCATAAAAGATATAACACATTTTAAAGCAAAAGTGCGTTTAGCGTTTAAATATAAGTTTTTAGGGCTGTCATGTGTAATGAGTCGTTTCCCACGAACAAAGAAAATAAAATGTATAAAAAATTTACAACGAAAGCCCAACAAGGTTGTTTCTGATTTGGAAATGGAAAATTTTGCGCTTAAATTCAATTAATTACAACAAAGCATATAAAATTGCTTGTCGGAAAAACTTGTACAACTTTTCATTATGCGAAAGCGAAATTAACTATAAATTATATTAATAATTTAGGCTGAAAATAACATTGCGAACAATAGAGAAAAGTTGTACTTGTAGATACAGTGAAAGCACACGCGCGTAAAGAAATCAAGTTCTATTATTCTATTATTCACTATTAATAGGAACATTCTATTAAAAATTCTTGACGGCTGTTGTTTCTCTATTAGTAAACAGTTTTTAAACTGATCCTTGTGGAATCTTAATGTAACATAAGGAAGTACGATTGCTAGAGACGATGTAATTTAGAATGGAAAGTGCCAACAGTGACTGGCATATGAAAACTATTAATTTTTCTATTAATAAACCTATTAAAAGTGTTTTTAATAGAGTTGCCGGGATAGGCCCATTAGAAGTCTAAGATTTTTTAAGCTTTAAAATCCCTTTATTAGGGCTTTCACTGTATAACTTTAAAAATATTTCAATACCAAATATCGTATTTTGAAAATAAACGATGACGTCGGCAAAATAAGAATTATGGAAAAAATACAAATCGATTATTTATCTTTCGATTTGATGGCGTCGAAAGTATCGCATTGAATTGTCGGTGCTGTACAACTGTTAAAGACGAAGATGCGCAAAATGTTTACAAAAACATTTCCGTCTGATCGAATACAAAATTATACATGAAAACACATATTCAAAATAAATGAGTACAACATTAGTGCATGAAATACGTATAATAAATAAATAAGTTGCTATAATCAAATCAGCTCTTCACAGCATGTTTTTGTTGTTGTTGTTTTTTTTCAATAATGCTTACCTCAACTATTAAACAGTTAGCACGGTCATAAGATATGCAAATATTTTTATGAGTGGGAGTTGAAAATGAGTTTTAACTGGAAAAAGCGAACAAAATTTCATTGAGTATTATTTTTTTGCATTTCTCATTTCTTCAATTGGCAATAAGCACGCGTTTCTTTCGCATTAATACTTACAATTAAATTATTAATTGTGCACAATTCGCAAACAATAACAATAATTAAGCAAGCAAGCAAGCAACACGAGTCTTTTGTGCGTTGAATTCTTATAGAACGTCATTGTGTGAAATGAGTAAACTCATACTTGTACTCATACTCATATACTAACACTCGCAGAATTATCTGTTAGAATAACAACAAGAACAATGGAGAAATTGTGGTGAGTTTTTATTGATATTCGCACATTTGTTAGACAACTTGAATACGCTACATTAGACTTGGTCTACAGAGCGTATGCGTAATTATGTTGCACATTACATAAACCAAGTGTAGTAAGTTGAGTACTTCATTAGATCATTTAAAGTTTATTTTTTTACAAAAAAACTATTATTATTAATAAAAAAAACAAATGAATTCTTAAAGAATTTGTTTACAGTTATACGAAAATTGGCATATAATTTTCAAGATCTGTGAAAATACTCGATTGGACACGAATATTTGTAACTGTTTACGACTTTATGAATAAAAATGCTAAAAAGCGTTGCGAATTATTGAAGCAAATTTGTTTTCGAAGCGTATTTGAAAAATACGAAAATACAAATTCATTCACAAAATTTTAATTCAACTCTTATCGGCAACGTTATGTCTGGGACCACTTCGGCAATCTAATCACACAGCAACTAAAGAACAATCACTATTTGCTTGTTTCTAAACACACAGCTCAAGTTTAGACCGTTGCTTAGTTTGGCAAATTTATTGTTGCTTAATAATCTATTAAACGATTGTCGATTTTTTTTTGGCAGAACAAACTTAACAACAGACCGGCAATGTAGCGCAGATGGTAAAAGCCGAGTGTGTTTGGTGAATAAAGTTCGTAAAAGCGACAAAGCGAACGATAAAATTGAATTGAATCGATATGAAAGCAATAAGAACAACAAAATACAAACAAATAAGCAATCATCATCATCATCAATAACGCCCGCAGCATCAACACAACAACAACTAAACGAACACACACACATGCACACATATTACATGCGTATGAGTCTTGAGTATTAACCAACATTACAGAAGAAAGAGCGCACGCCAACAACACAAACAACAATACTGACAACAACAACAATAACAACAACGACGACGACAACAACAAAGCAGCAAGCACCTTTCCTTGGCCGATGACGTTGCCTACTCTTGGTTTCGCTCACTTACGCGCGCGCTGGAGCAAAAGTTTTTTTTCGTACAGAAAACTAAACTGGATAAAACCGATTTTAATTCGATTAAGGGGGATTTCATTTTTAACCGTTTGCGTTTTCTTACTACTATTGCGTCTGTGTGTGTGTGTGTGTTTGGGTTTGTGTGCGAGCATCGAAGGCAAACCGCGTCGTATATGAGTTAACGAACGAGTGAAACGAAGAAGTTATTTAGAAAACGTCAGCAGAGAGAAAGAGCGAGTGCGAGAGCGCAGGCAGGCAGGCAACACATGATATGAAGTGTTGTGTGAGAGAGCGCGGTATGCGATCAAGACGATAATACCTTATAAAACAATACAAATATAAACACAAGTTTTTTTTTTGCCGTTACTTTTTTTTATTAATAAACAATTTTTTAATAAAACAAAATTATAATTATAAAATAATTATTCATCGAATTTATCTCAAAGCCCTTTTTTTTTTTTTTTTGGTTACATGCATGCGAGTTGCTAATTAGAACTTTGGCACAGCACGAGGGCTAATTAGTAACTAAATAAGTAAACAAATAAGCGAAAATAAAAGAAAAAAAATATTAATTGCAACCGCCAACAACAAAAACAACAACAACAACACGAATAAAGCACACAAAAGCTCATTAAGAGCGCCGCATGCACACACAAAAAAACAAAACTACTACTACTTTTCAAAGGAAGAGGAAGCGCAACAAGTGTTGCCAAACAAAAACAAAAAAAAGAAAAGAAACAAAAAGTGCAACGTGCGAAAAAGAGCACAAAACAAAAAAGAGCGCACAGGCAAGCGAGCCTTTTTGCATGAACTCACCACACACGCAACTGTTGGGTGTATGTTGAATTGTTATTATCGCTGCTTTTGCTTTTTCTTTTGCTGTCGCCGTTGCTGTCGCAGTCGGTGTCGTTGACGTTGGCGTCGCTGCTGCTAAGACGGCCGCTGTCGCCGGTTAGAACATAAACCAACTGTTTATGCTCTCCAGCGTTTAATCGCATTGCGACCGTCAATGAGAAAAGTTTTTAACGAGCAGCGACAATAAAAGGAGCATGCAAGTGTGAATTTCCGTTAGATACTTTTTTGTCAAAGCAGACGACACAACGGCGACGCGAAAGTGTTAAAAATTAAAGTTATTTCACACAAACACACACACACACATACAGAGACACGCGCGCGTACCTTTAAAAAATAATAAAAAAATAATAAAAAAAACAACAACACAAAAACAAATTCAAAACTTCGCCGCAAGCGTTAAAAATGTGCCGCAATTCATCATTGACAGTTATTCGATGCTGAAACTTCGCGCAGAACGGAACTAAACGAAAGCGACGCTCGCGTGAACAAACACACACACGCAAACAACGACGCGTGCTCTGCGCGCAGCCAAGAACGACAGGAAGCCAAAGTGTTTTTTACCGACAATTTTGCAAAGGTTTTAAAAAACAAAAGTGAATTTCAATAAACGAAATGTGCAAAAAATAAAAAAAAACAACAACAAGTATTTCTTTGTGTCAATAAAATAATTACAATAATTATTTCACTTAAAATTTAAACAAAATATACAATTTTAAAAACGCATCAAGTCAATTAAATCGTATAAAAAAAAACCAAGACAAGAAGAAGAAGAAGCAGCAGCAGCAAAAATGTCCGATCGCGATCGTTTTCAAGTGGCAAAGGTGAATGGCACCGAGAATGGCACAAGCGCTGCCGTGCCGCCAGTAATTGTCGAGAATCAAGAGACAATTGTCTGCAGCAACAACAACAACAGTTCGACAACGAATGGCGGCGTTATAGGCACCGGTGGCGTTGGCGGCGGAGGCGGCACGGGCGGTGTCAATGACACGCATGGACATAGGCGCAGCTCAAGACTCTCGTTTCGCGGCTTTGGCAACTTCCTGCGCAAATCCGATGCCGAGCGCAAGTTTAGCCTGGCGCAGTTAACAAAGTGAGTAGAGATTTTTGAGAGATTTGTGGGTGATTTGTGAGAGATTTGTGGAAGATTTGTGGGAAATTTGTGAGAGATTTGTGGCAGATTTGTGGAAGATTTATTGGCAATAGAAAATTTTTGAATCAAGAAATGTGCCAATAAGTGAAAAAAAAATAAATGAAGGATCAAAGGACATGAATTTTTTTTTGTGTAAATATTCAAATTCGTTTTAACTCAAAAAAAAAAAATTCCAACTCTCGTTAATCCGAACGATCCAATAAATCGGACACTGTTGAACTCTAATTTTCGAGAATTTTTAAGTTTTACCATTAATATTTTTAATTTTAAAAGTGCAGAAAATGTTTTTCAATAACAAATTATTTAAAACAACAGAAGTCTGTCAGAAACCCCCTAATTATTTGATCATTTGGCCACTTGACTTTAATCACTTGAAATAATCATATACATTTTTGATTAAAACTCACTTAATTTCGCCTCAAACAACTTAATTATTATATTATACAAACGCCTAAGCACATGTGCAATAAAAACAAAGCAATAAATTGTTTATCAACTGAGATTTGTTAGTTTAATTTACATTTTTTCTTGTTGTTATTATTATTTATTTTTTGCCGCGTATTTGATTTCGCTCTCACTTTTTTCCGGCTCGTTCGGGGACGAAGATTTGCATACTTGTGTTTGTTATTATCATCATTATTCGCACTCGACTGACTGATTTCATAATTTAATGCCTTTGAACTTGAGTTGTGTTGAGCAGTGCGTTTACAACAAAAAAGTGAAGAAAAAAAACCCAAAACAAAATTACCAAAATTCAAACAATTTTGGCAAAAAAAATTAACAAAAAAAAACAAAGAAAAACATAACAAAAAAAAAACATTAAATTTGTTAAAAGCAAAAAAAAAGAAAAAGTTTAAAATTAACAAAGAATTCGGTGAACATATGCGAATATATAAAAAGATATAATAATCATTTGTATCTTTTTTACATATTATTTGTTTTTGCGATTTTTGGGCCTCTTTTGTTTGCCTTTTGAAATAAGGTTGTTTTATAGCGCAGTTGAAGGTTTTATTGTAATCACGTTTGTCGCATAAAGTATTTAAATAAATAAATAAAAAAAATGTATAAACAAATACAACAAAAAGTGAAATAAACACAAATTTGCGAGAATAAAAATGGGTCAAACCTCATACGAAAAAACGTGGCGATAAGCAGCCAAAAAACATTAAAGCAAACGCGCTTAAAATTACGCAAAAGAATTAATATTTGATTAGCATTTATTACACACAACGAGTTCAAATGTCCTCATTTTCAAGGTTTGCTTATCTCTTTCAATTTGTCATATTTTAAGCGTAATTTGCCGGCAGGAAATCGAGCCGCTGCAGAAGGCGTTCAGTAGCACTTTATTTTGAATGTCCTCTTACCTCTTTTACTCTTAAAAATGCTGAAGGGCCTAGGGTTTTGGTAAAAATAATTTGCAGTTCAAAACAGCACAGACTTCATGTGCCGAAATGACATAAAAGTCCTTACATACTAGTAACTCAACACCTTCAAAGGTAAGGCATTATGGAATGCCTTCTTCAACAAGGAATTCTTTTTTTTCGCGCTGAGTTTTTATGCTTTTATATTTTATGCAATAAAACATTAAAACACATAAATAGTTCAGCAAATGACTAAATTGCCGCCAAGCACTTTCAACACACATCATAGCATCGATTTAGCTTTGAATAATTTTTGGAATACACAACCGTTCATAATGAGCAAAACACAAATAGCAAATTCACAAGTAAACTTAATTAGTTCACAGAAGATACTTTTGTCTGACTCACTGAGTCATTAATGCGTGAGTGAATCCTCGACCTGATATTGCGCAAGATCAAATAAATCAACCTTTGCACATGACACTCGGCAAAAACAAAATGCTAAATTAATTTTTCGAAATTAGAAAAAAGAAGAAAAAAAAAAGCAAATTAATTTCTATTCGCACATCAACACGAATTGTAATGAATTGAATTAAGCACATGTCGATTGGTCATGTTTGCAATAATAATAAAAAAAAAAAGAACAACAATTTGGAAATTTTGTAAACTTTTTTGACTTAGAAAAATTATTAACATAAATGAGAGGAAAAAAAAATGAACAAAAAAATGTCAAACATAAAAAGCCCCTTAAGGATAAACGCAAATAAGCAAAGTGTGACTCATGCCTTGAAGAAGTGCTGCAGAAGAAGCTGAAATGAAACCAAATTCTGAACCAGTTTGAAATCACTTTTATTTTGTTGTTGTTTTATTTGTTTCTTTAGAATAACTTAATTAATGTGCGTAGTTTGTTTAGTCACAACTTGTCACACTCATTACACGTAATTTGTTTGATCACACACACACACACACTTACAAACAATCAATCACATGTAAGTCATGCTTGCGCTACTTAAGTGAACGCTTTGAATACTCAACTCAACTCAATTCAACTCAACTCAATTCAACTAAACTTAACTCAACGTAACAAATTACTATCAAGTATCAAGTCATAGCATAAATTATAAATTTATGAATCAAATTGTATCGCACAACAACAACAACAATCAGTACATTTATACATTTGTATCGACAAACCGCACGCCAAAAGTATCGCATTGTGGTTGATGAGGTGTAGCGAAGAGCAGATGAAGATAAAAACAACGAAGAAGAAACTCGCTTCACGTACGAAGACTGACTGGTCTGTCTGGCTGGCTGGTCGGCTGGCTGACTGAGTGACTTGGCTAACTAAACAAAACTAGCTAAATCTCAACAAAACCAAATTGACTTTGGCAAAAAAAAAACAACAACAAAAGGAAAAGATAAAAAAAGAAACAACAACATGAACAACACGTAAAAGAAAGAGCCAATAAGCTGGCAATGCAAACAGGCTGGAAGCAACAACAACAACAACAAGAATCATAACATGCTGTACAAGATCGTCAGTAGCTCATACATAGTTAGATAGTGCTGGTCAGTTAAATAGAGACAAACTGCTTAAATGAAAAATGAGTTGGAACTTTTGAGGTTTTTTTTTTTTTTCTAATATTTAAATAATTTTATTTAATTAATAACTTTATTTTCAATGAATCTTTTGTGTATTATTCTTGCCTTCAATTTTTTTTTCTAATAAATTGTGGTTTGTTTAGTTATTTGTTAAAATTTTTTTTTGCGATCAATAGCAAAGTATTTGTTCAAAGCGAAAAGTCTATAAAACTAATAAATGATTAAACAAAATATTATAATAAACAATGTTAAGGTTTGACGGCGTTAAAAAAAAGTAAACTCAATGAAAGAAATATTAAATAAGTTATTTACACGTACATTTTAGCGAAACCATTTAAATAATCTTGTATTTTCTAAATCATAATCTAAAATTAAATTTAAATGTAGTATTTTTTTTTTTATTTTTTTTTTTATATTTTTTTATTTATTTTTTGTTTTTTTTTTTTAGTTTTTTTTAAAGATATGTTTTCAATTAAGACTAAATTTTTTCTTTCATTAAAACAAAAGTTACTTATACCTGTTACTGTAATTTATATTTTGCTGTTACTGTCAACAGTTGATTGACCATGACTGTTACCGTAGTTCCGCTACACATGTATATGCCGCCAATTGGAATTATTTCTACATTTAAATGTATTTGTGCGTGCTCAAATCGATTCATTTCGATTGCTTTCTGGTAAATTCAAATTAATACACTTTTCGTTGTTGTTGGCGGTTTTTTTTATGTATTGCCTTTGCTCAATTTTATATATAATTTTGTTTTATTTATCCCATTGCTGTCTATTATTAATAAACATACATAAATAATTGCGCTCTGCCTGGAATTTCCTTGATTGTTGCTGCTCAGTTGGTTGCCATTTTTTTGCGCTGCTTCTTCTTTTAAATTATCTTTTCACGCACACAAAGCCAAAAAAGAAAACATATAATATCTTTTTTGTTTTTGTTTTTTGTTTTTTTATTACTTAAATTGTTTCTTGCGCCCCCAAAAATGTTTTTATATGCTTAAAGAATACTTTTAGTATTTGTACTTTGAGTGCTGCAGGCGGCAGTCATGGCAGTCATGGCATTCATTCAACAGTAAGCAAGCATAATATATATTTGGGCGGATATTTGTGCTGGAGACGATTTCTGGTTTTTCCAAAAAGAAAATATAATGGCTAACATGTTGTATGATATTTGGCTTTGCTTATACAATTACTTGAACATTCTTGCATTGCAGAGAAACGTTGCCCAGACTGGACAATTATCGTGTATCGATGCGCAATCTGAAACGTCCTTCCATCGGTGAACTACAAGGCGAAGCGGCACAGGATCAGGTAAGCAAATCAGAAAGTGTTTTGCATAAAAACAAAAGGAAACTACAAAAAAAAAAAAAAAATGAAGCGCAATTTGCAAACCGGAATTTGTTGTTTGCAGTAAAAACCAAAAATAACTCAATCGAACCAGATTCGATTTGACGATTTGATAAAAGATTTTGATTGTAAATGTTGTTTAATCAATGCGAAAGACTTTTACAAAACATGCGACTTGAGATTTGAGACTTCAAACGGCGCCGAAGTGAAATCAATGAATAGTTTTTTTTTTTTAAACCAGAAATGATAATGATATATTATTTGAAAGACTTTATTGACAACAAATTCATTAAAGTTGTGCACGGATATTGAAACCAAAAAATTGAATTTAATTTTTAATAAAAAAAAATTGCAATTTGTGTTAAATAATAATTAAAAATAACGCTAATCTCATTTAACTTTGTTGTCAAATTGTGTGTGTAAGTGATGATTGTATCAAGTGCTGTCAATATGCATGAAGTGCTTTAACATTGAAACGTCACAGTTGCTTTACTAAGCCTGTAACGAAATGCACACACACACACACAGCGACACTAATACACACACGCCTGGCAGTGATTCAATATACCACAGAGTTTTCAAGTGCTCGTCAAATAAACAAGCAAACAGTTTTGAAAAACAACGCGTTTTTCTTTTACAATTTGGTTTTTTTTTTTGTATTCTTTGCACAAATACAAACACAAATCGGAAAAGTTCTAGTAAATCGTTGTATGCAAAATATTTCGTTAATCTGTTTTAATGCCGCCCACGCAGTCGTAGGAAAAAGTTGAAGTGTTTTCCAGTTTTTAGTCATTATTATTTATTTCATTTGATTTGATTTCGTATTGTAAATTTTCAATACTTTGCCAACAACTTGAAGGCGCAAACAAAAATCCACCGCACGCCACCCCTTTGCCAGAGGCGTGCAACATGATGTATACGCATTCCAAACGCTACAATTCCCATTTTTGTTTTTTTTTTCAATTTTGTTAATTTGATTTTACTTCTCGTTTTTGTTTTTGCAAATCAAAATGTACGTTTGGTTTTTTTTTATGTGGGGCGGGGGGGGGGGGGTGCTTTTATGACCGCTAATTTATGTTTTCGCATTTGTATTTGTGTATTTTTGTGAATTTGATGCGAAAATTGAAAACAAATGAAATCATGGCATTGAAGCAAACATTGAAGGCAACAATTGTTCAAACGAAGACGTCACGTTTATTGTACGGCATTTCGAAGTATTTGTTTGATAAGATTTTCTTGTAGTTTCACTCTAATCGTGCTTAGTCAGGGCCAAGGGCAAGGGGTGATTTTCAAGTGCATGTTTTAGATTTTGACAAAATGCCTGCTTATCGGTGACAATTCGTGTTGCCGTGTTGGCTAAGGCATTGTGGCACTTCACTGATTAGGCTTTCATTGGCTCATGGTTTCTTCAACTAAAAGCAAAAACACACTTTTCAAAGCAAATGCGCCAAATGTGCGACAAATGTGCGACAAATGCCAATGAGCCGCAATTAAATGCCGATGTCAATACATGTGATCCTTTAAGGCGCTCAGTCACGTTGCAGACTGTCTTAATTAATTAATTAACGCTTACGTAAACATAAAATAAAAAAAAAACAACAGATGAGACTTGACTGAAGCACATAAAAAGGATGCTTCAATTTGATTAACTTCATGCGAATTGCTGCAAGCGTTGTACATGTGTGTGTGTGTGTATTATCCCAGAGGAAAAAAAAATAATGCCTTGACGAAAAAGGCTTTCCGAAATGCCTTCCCAATAGGAAGACCTTGACCGAAAAGGCTTTCCAAAATGCCTTCCCTATACCTTGACCGAAAAGGCTTTCCAAAATGCCTTCCCTATACCTTGACCGAAAAGGCTTTCCAAAATGCCTTCCCAATAGGAAGACCTTGACCGAAAAGGCTTTCCGAAATGCCTTCCCAATAGGAATACCTTGAATGGAAAAGGCTTTCCGAAATGCCTCGCTTTAGAACTTAAAGTGCACCGGTTGCTTTGGCAAATGTCTAGAAACAATCATGGCGGGATCAAGTTTGATTTGAAAAATTTTATATTTAACCGAAGCCTTCCAAGACCCCATTTTAAATATCTAACAGCCAGCACATGCCCGTCAGCATTTTTAGAAGCTAGAAGGTAAGGGCCCGCTGATTTTGGAAGGTTTAAGAAGCTAATCTAAAGACACGAAATAAGACTCGGCATTCGGAGATATACATATATATATTCTATTATTATTATTGTTATTTACAACGCGTGTCACTCGGCGTTTGATAATTGTCATAAAAGTTGTAAAAGCGTATTTTTCATTAAGGAAATTCCACTCATAAAAATGTTATAATTTCCATTTGGCATTATACACATTGACAGCGTTTAAGTAAACAGTAGCAAAAGAGGCAAAAAAAAAAGGCACAGAAAAACAAAGAAAAACTCAGTTGAGGTAGCAAACAAAAATATTACACATACGCGACGTACGCCCATATGAACGGCATATGAACATATGGCGTACAAAAGACGACAGCTGTTGTGGCATTTGTTTGCCATTGTTTTATAATTATTACACAGACAACGACGACGACGGGAATAGAAGCGAATTACAGCCGCCATTGGTAAATTACACAATGCAACAACAACAACAACAACAATGACAAAACGATGCCAAGCGTTTGATAATGTCAACAAAGCACAAACAAAAACAATTGTTTTATTGCAAATGCAAAAATCATTAAAGTGCTAAAGTATAAAAATGATTATTCGCACAATTAAAGTGCACAAAAAAATGTATTAAAATTTGTTTAGTAAACAATTTGCCAAATGAATTTTATCATTAACTGAGCGACAGACAGACAGACAGACACTTGAAATGATTACTTGCGCAACTATAAGCGACAAGCGTAGGGTGATCGAAGGCTTTGAGGCGCCAAACTGTTACTATTTTGTTGTGCATGATTGTAACACGCACATGTGTGTGTGTGTGTGTGTATGTGTGTGTGGGCGTTGTGTATTGACTGACATGAATGATTGAGCGCTGCATGGATTTTCATATGAACTCCTTACAAACATGTTTTAATAAGCGTCATGTGGGCGTGTGCGTGTGCGTGTGCGTGTGTGTGTGTGTGTGTGTCAATGTAGGCGGCAAATTGTCGACATGGTTGCTATGCTTGTTGTCGTCAAGGTGTTGCTTGCTGTTGTTGTTGTTATTGTTGTTGTTATTGTCGGTCATCAGCAACTGTCGCATGTCACTTTTAATGATTTAAAAAGAAAATTGTTCGCATTTTTTTTTTTGCAAGCAAACAATTTTTTTTTCCAACTAAAAAGTTTTATTGATTGAAGAAAAAATAAGGAAAACGGAAACTAATTTTTTAATATATTTGCTATAATATCATTTTAGTATTCTACACTTTTTCCATCAATTTCAATTCGATTTCGTGCACGAAATTGCGTTTGATTTCAAACCTAACTTCATTACTGCGCTACCCATTTGAACACGTTCGCAAAACATACGACTTACGGCAATAATACATCATTTATTTCCATTTCTTTGCTATTCTATTAGCACACACACACAGAGACATAGATACATGCCCAAACGTAAATATTGCGCCACATTATTAAATGTATATAAATGAACTGTCAATGAGCGACGTCCATTTCATCATCATGAACATCATCATCATCATGATCAGGATACGCTTTAATTTCTATATTGTTTATCAATTTAATATACAAGTATCATCATCATCATTGTCGTCGCTAACACATTTATTATTATTGTTATTGTTATTATTGTTATTGTTATTGTTATTGTTATTTGCCACCATAATTGAATGTTTTAAAGCATGAGCAAGCGGTGGTGAAGCATAGCAGGCGGCGCTCAATGATTTCGTCTTTGTCGTGCGAAGCGTCATCATCATTGTCAGTCTGTGACATCGATTGACATGTTTAGTGTTTGTCTAAGTGTGGCTATTGTTGTTGTAATACATACATATATACATATTATACAATAACTTATAGGACACATCATATGATGATATACGATAAGAAATGCGACAATATTGCAGAAGGAAGGAAAACAGGTCGACAGCGACAGGCCTGACTCACGCAGCGTGTGGTCATTGTTGTTTGTTTGGCTTGTGTACATTTTGCTTATATAACTATGTGTGTGTGTGTGTGTAAGCAACTGAAGCCACAAGGATTGTAAAGAACCCAACCCTAACTGTAGCAAAAACCAATTTAATACCATTTCTTGCCACAAATTGTTGACTGACCTTAACCGCACCAACACACACGCACACACACAAGCACACGCACTTTAAGGCGCGCTTGTATGCGGAAAATTTTATATAAGCATTTAAAGTGTATCTTTTTATATTATAATATTTTTATTTAATTTTTTTTACTTTACTTTTAATGCTAATAGTTCGCATGTTTAGCAATTGACAACTTCTATTAACACTTTTTGTGCCGCCACACAACACGGCGTATACGTAATAAATTCATAAGTTATAATTTATGACGTTGCACATTAGCGTTAATACGTGATTGATTTTTAATCTTAACAAGAATCGCACAAAATACAAATTTCTTCGTTTTCGGGCTAACAAGCCATGCTAATTGATATTAATCATACGCCGCGTTTGACAGCGCCAAGAGTCAAACGCTTTTCGCACGCACTGCTGCTAATTGGCTTGCGAATTTTAGTACAGTTATAAAATTTTATTACCGCTGGCAATTAGTTGGACATGTCGTATGTGTAATATTATTTTAGCAAGAATTCTGCTTAAAAATAAATAAGCAAATGAAGACATTTTTTATTATCAGCTTAATTTATATATTGTTTATATATATATATTTATTTTTTCTTTTAAAAGCACGCAAATATTGTCAATAGAACGCAATTGTAATGTTTACTTATTTATTTAACGAATTTTATTGCGTTTTTGCTGCTATAAATTTCCTTTTGTTCGCGCGCACAGTGGCGGCGAATTTAATGCGTACGCTATACAAACATGCGCTAATCAATTGTGTGCGTTATTGTTGTGCCTGTTGTAATGATTAGTAGACATAACAAATTATCATGTTTCGTTCGTTGTTAACAGTTTTAAGTGAAATTAGTTTTCGCTTCTTTGGCAAGCGTGTCGCGTCGACCTTGTTGCGCGTTTTACAATGACAAGGTCAGTGTTGTAAAGCGTCGGTTAGTACAGTCGCGCACAAATGCAAAACTAAAGCACCTTTTTTATATATCATTAATATAACTATCATATATATGGCTTACGCTTAATTTTTCAGAGTATTTCCATACCGGAACCGGAGCCCGCCGAATCGGCTGGCGGACATATCAAACTTGGCTGGATCGTTGGCGTGCTCATACCATGTCTGCTCAATATTTGGGGTGTTATGCTCTTTCTGCGTCTCAGCTGGGTCGTCGCTGAGTCGGGCATACTCCAGTCGCTGATAATCATTTTGATCTCAGCGGTGGTCTGCGTTATAACAACGCTCTCGCTCTCTGCCATTAGCACAAACGGTGAGGTGAAGGGCGGCGGCGTTTACTTTATTATATCACGTTCGTTGGGGCCCGAGTTTGGCGCCTCAGTGGGCGTGGTCTTTGCCTTTGCCAATGCGGTGGCTGCCTCATTGAATACAATTGGCTTTTGTGAGTCACTCAACGGTTTGCTAAGTAAGTGTGTATTGGTGCGTTCCATCGAATTTACGAATGTACTCAGTAGTTTCGATTTTTACGCGCAGAGAACCATGGTCTGAAGATTATTGATAATGGCGTCAATGATATACGCATTGTGGGCACAGTTACGATATTGGTGCTCATCCTAATCTGTTGTGTCGGCATGGAATGGGAGACAAAGGCGCAGAACTTTCTGATTGTTACAATTGTATTGGCCATATTCAACTTCTTGATCGGCGCAATTATTGGACCACAGGGTGATCCCGTTGCGATCTCAAAGGGCTTCGTGGGTTTCTCATGTAAGTGAAAATAATAAATAATTTTTTAATTAAATGGGCATAATTAATTATACTTGCGGTCTCACAAAAAACAGGGGATACCTTTAAAGAGAACATTGGCCCAAGCTATCGTTTCTGGGAGGGCGTGAATCAGGACGTCTTCAGCGTGTTTGCTATCTTCTTTCCCAGCGTGACCGGCATACAGGCAGGCGCAAATATCTGCGGTGATTTACGTGACGCTGGCGGCGCGATACCCAAGGGCACCTTTTGGTCGCTACTCATCTCGATGACTTCGTATGCGCTTTTTGTGCTTTTCGCTGGCGGCGCTGCTGCACGTGATGCCTCCGGTAATCCCGCTGATCTCATTAATGGCACCATTGTGAGCTCAGAGCTGGCATGCGCAAAGAACTACACGTGTGAATGGGGTTTGGCCAACAATTACGAGATGATGCAACAGATGTCCGTCTGGGCGCCACTTATCTATGCCGGCTGCTTTGCGGCAACGCTTAGCACAGCGTTGACCAATCTGCTGTCCGTGCCGCGTCTGGTGCAAGCGCTCGGCGTTGATCGCATCTATCCAGGCTTGATTTTCTTTTCGAAACCATATGGCAAGCATGGCGAACCCTATCGCGGCTATGTGTTGACCTTCTTCATTTCGACGGCCTTTCTGCTCATTGGCGATTTGAATTTAATTGCGCCGCTCATCTCGACCTTCTACTTGGCCTCGTATGCGCTCATCAACTTCTGCACATTCCATGCCGCCTTTGTGAAGCCACTCGGCTGGCGGCCTACCTTCAAGTACTACAACGCTTGGATAAGTTTGTTCGGCTTTGCTTTGTGTGTGGCCATCATGTTCCTCATCAAATACGAGGCGGCCATCATTACCTTCGTTATCATCTTTGCGCTCTACTTGGTCGTCATGTACCGTAAGCCGGAGGCTAATTGGGGCTCGACCACACAGGCACAACAGTATAAGGCTGCGCTAACGGCCGTGCATCGTTTGCAAAATGTCTCCGATCATGTCAAAAACTATCATCCCCAAGTGCTGGTGCTCACCGGCGATCCAAAAGTGCGGCCGCCACTGGTGGACTTTGGCTTCATGCTCACGAAGAACAACTCGCTTATGTTTGTCGGTAATGTGATACCGGTAAGTAAAATGTGCGAAGCTTTGTTGAAGAAATTGTTACTTACACTTTTGCAATTCACTACACAGATACGCGTTGGCTATAAGAATCGTTTGAATCTGGTTAAGGACGGTCAGAAATACTTGGACGCACGCAAAGTTAAAGCATTTTACAATGTCATCGATGGTTTCGCATTGGAGGACGGCGTCAATGCGCTGATCAAATCCACCGGCTTCGGCAAGTTGGCGCCCAATATTGTGCTCGTTGGCTATAAGTCGGACTGGAAGATGTGTCGCAAGGATGAGGTGGAAAGCTATTTCGACATACTCTAGTAAGGCTTTGCGAATTTTTCTTGTCGACAAAAACATGTAAACTTCTCGTTCCACAGCAATGCATTTGCACAACGCATGGGCGTCGCCATACTGCGGCTGCCTAATGGTCTCGACTTCTCCGATCTGAATCCTGAGGTCACAATACCACCCAGCAGCTTGGGTCATTTGAATACAGCCAATGCACAAGGCTTTACGAATGAGCTTATGCCATCGGCTAATGCCGCCTCCGAGCTGCTGCATATCGACTCGAATCTAAATTTGGCGGGCATGGACAGCACGCACTCATCGTACACGATACCACAGCAGGCGCCCATGCCGAATATGCAACGCGGCACGCGCAGCTATAAGGTTAACGACGAACCAATCACCTATCACACCAAAGGCGGCTCAGAAGTACCAAAGAACGTGCTCGATGCCGTAACTATTTTCACGCGCAAGCAGCCGAAGGGCACAATCGATGTCTTCTGGTTGTACGACGATGGCGGTAAGCAATTATAATCATTAAATAAATATATTTTATTTAATATTTCTATGCACATAGGTCTAACCATACTCTTGCCCTACATAATCTCAATGCGTTCACATTGGCAAAACTGCAAGCTACGCGTCTTCACCATGAGCCATGGCAAGGACGAGGAGCAGGAAGAAAAGAGGTACAATTTGCGCAACATAAATGAATTCATTTAATATAATTATTAACGAAATTCTGCTATACAACAGCATGCACAGCCTGCTTACGAAATTCCGTATTAAGTACAACGAACTGATCATGCTTAAAGGCGTCTCCGATCAACCGCGCGCCGATACGCTGCTCAAACACAAACGTCTCATCGAAAGTTTCCGTCGCAGCGCACGCAACGAATTCGGCATTACCGATGAGGAATTGCACACCATGGAGGAGAAGACGCATCGCCAATTGCGCATACACGAACTGGTCGTAAAGCACTCATCGAATGCATCGTTGATTGTCATGTCATTACCAATGCCTCGCAAGGTTTGTAGCACGACATCATCATTAAATGACTGACTAATATTTACATTTGATTTTTTCAGGAGGCCATTTCGGCGCCGCTCTACATGTCTTGGCTGGAGATGCTTACGTGTGATATTAAATGCCCGGTTGTGCTTGCACGCGGCAACCAAACGCCAGTCTTAACTCTTTATTCCTAAAGTAATCTATTTTCCAGTTAAGTACAATTTAGTATTATTAGCGTTAGGCGTTCTTCTTAGTACTTCTTTACACAAAGAGCAGTTATATAGCGAAGACTCACGCCAAGTGAATTTAGTTTTAGGCAAACAACAAACATTATGTCTAGTAATGTAAGTGAACATTCAATGTTTCAAATATATTATGACTATTATATTCAGACGAATTCAACATCAAGCTTTTATTTCATATTGCCTGCCTGGTTAGAGTATTTCATAAAGTATATATTTATATGAAACTAATTATGGAGCTATTTAGTTTAACAGTAACTAAGCGTTTGATTCTACACTACGCGGTTATGGAACTTTTTGTTCATGTGCTTAGTAGTATGCGCGCCTTGGATTATTCTGCAATGTGTGAAAAAGAAACGCACGTAATTAATGCTCATTTTTTATCAAAAAAAAATATATTGTTTCCTACCAATGGATTCGGCCTAAAGCGGTAAGCCAACATCATTCGCTTACGATAAGCATCATACTCATTATCGCAATCTCCCGGCTCAGCTACGCTGGCTACACCCAAACCTTGATTTCCATCACGTTGAGGTGCCCTAAAAACAAATTTCAACAAAATTTAGAAACACCATCAATAATCTTATATTTTTATATCTTACTTATTGACTGGATCAACAATGCCCGCGCCATCAGTACCCAAGCCTTGACCCTCCTTCCAACCCAATTTCTGTAGCATTTGGAAGCCAATGTTATCCTCCTTTAATTTATATTCCTTATAGTCGCTCAAATCCGGTTGGCGATTGTTTTTCTTTGCTTCGTATTGTTCCATAAATTTTTTCAATTCTTCTGGCGGTAAAAAGTCACCAATGTGATGCTTGCCTTCGCTCTGCTTTGTAAGTGCAGAGGCCCAAGCTCTGGTTGCCTCCATTTCAGCCGTTCGCAGTTTATGCTCCCAAGTGCCACCTTCAACATCTTCATCGGAATCATAATCATATTTAAATTTGCCACTACGTGCAAGTCGATCAATCTCTTGCCGTTTGCGTATCATATCTTGATACAACAGATTAACTTTATAGTGCTCCTCACACTTTTTCCAATCCTCCTCACTTAGTTGTGTGGAACCGTAGTTGAGACGTGCATACTGTAATAATGCCGGATCACTGCGGGTTATGCCACTAAGCGTAGGCTTATTCTGATTGCCAAAGGAGCCCACGCCTATAGGTAACAAAATTATTTAGTATACTTTGATAATATTCAAAAAAGACATATTTTTACTTACTTGATGTCGGCAGTTCTTGCTCAAGTATCTTCTCGCCCCAGCGGCTCTTACGCTCACGCTTTCGTCGCTGCCTTGCCTCTTCTTCGCGCTCGGCTTCTTCACGTTCCATACGCTCCTCTTCGCTCAGTTCATTACGCGATTCAATCCGCCGCTTAATATTATCTCGATTCCGATCCATCATTCCACGCATATACTCATCATCCGAATCCATATCGTCGCTGATGACCGACTCCGGATCATATTTCTCTGCTGCTGATGTGCTTGGAAACTGACGCTGTTGTTCGAGCCTAGGTTGTTGTTGCTCCTTTGTAATCTCCTCTTGCTGCTGCGCCACGTTCAAGGTGAGCTGTGGTTGCTGGACTCGTTCATGGAATTGCCGCCGATAGTTTCCATATTGTTCGCAGTTTTTGTCATAAAGAAACCTAAATTAAAATTCAAAATACTAATGAAAAGTGCTCAGCGTGCAAAAATCAATCTCAAATATCATTTTCTGCAATACACATGTGTATGTAGTTTTGGTTATTTTAGTAGTCCGCAAGTTCAATTCCTTTTGCACGCGTCGATCCAGTTGCAGACGCTTTATTAATTGTTTAATGTATTTTAATACGGCAACCATCATCTACAGCGTCGCCTTGTAGTTTTTAACGCGTTGGCGGCAAATATGCAATAAACTGAATTCTAACATCTGGCTTTAATACTCTTCTCCCTGCTGTTACAATTGATACCGATACCTCAAATTGTCTGTTTGTGCTTCAAACTACAACTCTGTGTTTGTTCATTATCTGTCCGTCGTCTCGTACATCAATTGTCTCAATTCTTTTGTGGCGTGGCAATGAAATTAATGTGATACGCGGCAATTAAGTCTCTGCTGGCTGTTAACAGCATAAGGAAGCTTCCTTTCTATAACAAGTTGTTTTTGTCTTTTCGAATATAGTCTATACTGTAATCTAGACCCCCACTATCAAACAACTAACTAAAACCAAAGAAAAACAAAACAAAATGCTTTTGCCGCTAAGAATTTACCACATTGATGGATGCAAATCACTTCTATGCGAGCGTATCTTATCTTCATATTCTTCACCATATTCGGCGACCAGAGCGATTAGGTTTTCTATTGTAGTCGGCAATTTTATGCAATTCAGTTCATTGTCATTGTGAAACGTTTCTGAAAAAACTACATAAAATGCTTTAAAATCGAGCTCAACGATTCGTTAAGTATGTTAGAGAGTAGAGTGAATATATACAAACTGATTAACAAATTCAAACGAAATGATTTTGTATGAATATTTGTCAGCCGATATATGGCACCGGTACACACCTTGTTCATTTGTCTGATGGTGCTGCTCGATTGCCGGTGCCGGTGCGGGTGCCGGTGCTGGTGCTGGTTCCGGTGGAGGCGGTTGTGTGGGTGGCGGTGGTGGTGTCGTTTTGGCTTGTTCGGCTGCAAGCAGTTCTTGTTGTTGTTGCATCGCCTCTTCCACTTGCGCAACACTAACTGGCACCTGCAATGGCTTCTGCATTGCACTCAGATCGTATTCTTTTTGTGCTTGTAAAGCATTTAGTTGCATTGGATCTGGCGGTAGCATATAAATTGGCGTTAAATTTGCCAATGCAAGGGGCAGTTGAGGTGGAGGCGGCGGTGGTGGCGGAGCGACAGCTGGATGAAGTTGCATTGGCATAGCGCCATGGAAGAATGCGGCAGGAAGTTGCATTTGCGGTGGTCCTTGCGGTATTAAGCCAGGATTAAAGGCAAATGGTGGCGGTGCTGGAACAGGTACGGATGGCGGGGGTGGCGGAATTGGCTGTGGCGGTAAATGATGTTGCTGTTGTTGAAGGTTTGACGTCTGTTGATGTAATCCTACAGTGGGCGCAGGCACAACACCTGGCACTTCATTTTCGTTAACAGAAATAATAACAGCAGCTTCGTTGCTTCCCATTTCCGTAGGGCCGGAACCGTCAGTATCAGCAGTTTCCGTGCTGTAATTAAGGAACATAATAAATTGTTTATCGACTTGTTAAACAAAACGGGCATACCTTGACAATGTGGTTACTATTGGTGGCTTTGGTTGTTCATGTTTCTCGAGTATTTTTTTGAAATTTTCCAGGAATGAACCATCATTGCAGAAAGTGTTAACCACTTTTGGTGGTGGCTGCTCAGCAATAGGTTGCGGTAATTGTGTGCGCTTCAGTCCAAATGTAATCTTGCCTGTTTTGCCAGTAAAGCTGTTCAGTGATTTAGGCGAATCACAATCTGATTTTGACTTGGCAGATGCAGCCGTTTCTTTAAGTTCCTCTTCTTCTTCCTTTTCTACAATGACCACCTCAGCGATGACCGCATCATCCACACTCTCAAGTGGGCCACTACCATCACTCTTCAACTTGGCTGCCAGTTCCTGTGCTGCAGCCACTGCTTTTGCCAGTTGCGCTGTACGCTGTTTTTCCAGAATTTCTTGACGTTTCTTAGCGATTAGCTCTTCCTGCTTACTCATCTGCGCGAAGCGATCTATCCGTCCCTGATTTCTTTGAGCCATTTTTTTGTTTTTCCTATGTTGCCAATTATGAAAGCACGGCGTTTAATTCAATTTCTGTTTTTTTCCAATATTAGAACACAGTCGCGTCAGCTGCCCACGGGCGAGAGCTTATGTAAAAGCCAAAGATTTATACTCCAGATATAAAAATTGTTGGTATTTTTGCTAAGCGCCGTTGCTGTTGTAACTTCAAAGTGTTCATGAGCCGAAAAGTATAATAGTTAAATAATAATCACTTTTTCCTCAAAAGTAGAACAAACTTTTTCTTCTTCTTGAACTGCATTGCTGCATAAGAGTGTTGAACACTGCGTCATCAAATTGGCCATTTTTTGGGTGTTTTGGCCATCAGACTGGACAGTCAAGACTTTTAAATACCTTATAGAATGCTTTCTCCTTTTTTTTTTAAATAGCTGACGTCTATTTTAATGATTTATCGATAGTGCCGTATGTGTTGGGTGCGTGTTAAGTCCCATAGGCGTGTGAATAGCCAAGTTGGTGTTTCGGCCGGCCACTTGATTTAGCCAACTAGCCCTCTAGGCCCTAAAGTTTAGGGAGACGGCTTTACAAACTATAATCAAAACGAAGTGCACGGCAATAAAAACAAAATAAATGTACACGCAAGTACGACCTGACACCACTTGAAATTCAATTTATCTCAAGTTCTGCGTCATTTACTTTGACAATTTCAGCATTTCTAATATTAAGTACGCCTAAGTTGAGTTGCTATGCATATCACCTAGGGCAATTTGGCGTTCATCGAGCTTCAACATGTCACAATACAGTCACGCTCAATTAAATATATACAAAAAAATGTAATGCTAAAATTCGATCTTCAAAAGAAAGAATAAGGTTTTTTCCGAGGAGCTCAAATAATTTATTTGGATAAATTTCAGTTTACAAGCGGAAATATTGAAATATTAGCAAAATACATGGATTTTAATACATATATATTAACTCTCAACAATTATCAATACGTTTAAAAATTTTTGAGTTTAACAAAAGAATTTTACACCAAATTTTTATGCTTTATAATTTTAATAATAATTTTAACATTAATAATCTCAAATTTTCAAAATTTCGAAACACCAAATAGCATGGCAGTGTATAATTAGCTAAAAAATTTAGAAGACTCATATTATGTAACTGAACAATTAGGTTACGTTTGCATAGTTTTACTTGATTTATAAATTCAATATAATTATATTTTCATTAGACGGTTACTTTCAAGTATATTTCTATATTCGTATGTAGTTTATAAATTTGTCTAAATGCGCCTAAAAATACAATTTGTTATAAATTCTGAATGGGTGTTAAGGAATATTTAAATTCCAACATTTTAAACTTTTAACTAACTAATGGTATTTAGGTACTATTAGACCTTTCAGCATATCGAAACTATTGCCATCCGGCTGAACAGTCTCAATGGAGCCGTTAGGAAGCTTCACCTTTAAGAATCCCATATCATCAATGCCCACAATCGTAGCCTCTTGTTGTTTACCGTTATTAGTACAGATCTTTACAGATTGTGCACTATTGGAAGAAAGTGAAAATGATTAAAATGATTTTGATCGAATTTTATGATTTTAATTTGTTTTTGCTTTTAGAAACTTACTCATGAAGCCAGAGCGAGTAGTAGAGCTCGTAGAAATCGTCGAAATTACCCTTCTGCACTTGTGTCACAAGTCTTTCGATCTCGTTAAACGTCAGAGCTAAAAATTGCTCATACTTCAGAAGTGGCAGTTTCTGCTGATTATTTTTATTGTAATCCGTGATCATGTCATTGATGCAGACTGTGGGCTTAGAGTTGTCCAGATTTATGGCGCAACCCATATTAATTATTGCAGTTGTCCCCTTAAGGGTCGTGTTGACCACTAATCCTCCGATTTTTTGAGCGCCATTAGCATATATATCATTTGGCCACTTTAATCCAATATCCAAAACCTGTAAAAATACCGATTTGAATTGTCTAAAGTATGGATTTTTTAAATTCAAGAAATCATGAAATTAGATTTGCATTAATGGATATACAATTTCGGCGGCATTGTGGGTTATTCAAATAATAGTGTTGATCACGCAAAGCATCACATGAAAAGTGAATTAATGATTGACTAACACCCGACTGCTCCAAAGTGTTGACAAATTATTCGTCAGGAGCAATACTTACTACGCAGCACTGTTGCGAATACACACAAATTTTGTACTGTCAAAGTCCCTAACATGCTGTTCGCTTACTGTTAATATCTTGGAGACAGTGCTGCCAAACCAATCTGTTTTCCGATGTTTTTGGCTATTTTCAAGACGTAGAGCGTGAAAACAGCAGACAATTGCCAATTGATACTACTCACCTCCCCAAAGGGACTGTTAATATAAGGAACGGATATGTTAAACTGGCACGCCAAATACATCGACAATTTTGGTTCTCAAACTTGGTGGTTGCAATAAAATGTTATATTGCACTAAGTGTTGGGGGTATGGTACATAACATAGGACTTTCTTTTAACAGGAGCAATGAAATGTGAATAGCTAAATTGTCATTAATAATATTATAGTACCTTATCTAAGTTTGTTAATCTTATTATTCACTCGGTGTGAGATGTTATTGCTAACAAATTTTTACAAAAATTCCGAGAGACTTCACTGGAAAAATCTTACAAAAACAATAAAGATATTTTTTCGCTTTTTAAAACAGTTTTGTTGGTAGTGAAAAATTGGCAGCACTGCTTGTTGGGATTGGATATGTTTTGTCCTTTTTTATGTTTGTCGTTTTTTTTTTCTAACATTGCGATAACATTGCCATTGCTGTTATCGGTAACAGAGCATGTTCGCATTGCGACAAGTGCACGACAAGTGCAAAAAAGTTTGATTTCGTTTAAAAAAATTGGCTGAAAATTGCTTAAAATACTGAATTCATGCTTAACTTAAACGAATAGTTCAAATAGCATTAATGTGTGTGCAAGAAGTGCGGTCGATTGTGCAAATAGTGCAGAAAATTGTGTGAGCAGTCGAGCGCCTGAAGGCAGCCGAGCAAAATATTGGAATTTTCGGGGAGTTGTTGGAGCGTGAGCAATTTCTCTGAGCTTAAGGTAGGTTGAAAGAAAGCGCAATGCTGCGAACTGATAAATCAATGTGTTATGCGTGAGCAACACCAAATGCATTGAACTCGTTTTAAAAGCATAACAAAAAATGTTACAATGAGAAAAATGTTGTTCACAGGATAGGCTGAGGCAGCTGCTTTGTGGCTGAAGATGAGCAGCAGTGCCCAATTGAGTTCGCCGGTGGCCGCGACCGGCGGAAATGTAATCACAGCCACATCTGAGATTAATAGCGGTGTGCCACCTGAGAATGATCTAGACATCATACAGGATATGATTGATGTCTACGCAAATCATTTAGAAGGTCTGCGCACGCAATGTGCTACGAGTGTTACACTAACACAGCAAGAGATACGAAGTCTCGAATCGAAATTGGTGCGATATTTTTCGGAATTGCTATTGAAAAAAGCTAGACTAAACGAGCGGATACCATCTAGTGGACTACCCCACAAGACGGGCAGCGAACTTAGGCAGTGGTTGCGTGTGGTGGGGCTCAGTCCAGAATCATTGAATGTATGTCTGACTCGACTGTCAACGTTAGAGCAATTAATCGATCAGAGTGATGAGGAAATCAAACAGATGTTGAGCAACAATCCCAGTTACCGGGAGGAAGAAGTGCGTCGTTTGACTAAGGCAATGCATAATCTACGCAAATGCAAGGAAATATTAAGCAGTGGTGGTAGTGATAGTCGTGAGCAGTTCAGTGAACAATGGTTTTGGGATTCATGGGATCGTCATCACCACATACATCGCGGAAGTATTGGAAATATAGGACTTACAACAGCATCGCCTCGTGCACATCACCGCCAGCACCCAAAGCCATCTAAAAGCAACACGACACCTATTGGAAACGCAGCAAAGAGTGGTCGTCAATCACCAACTAATAGTGAACAGCAGGTCAGCAATAAACCAGAGGATTTAAGCAGCGTGCAAGGTTCATCACTTACGCTTACTTTGACACCATCGCCGCCAAACTCGCCATTTACGCCCTCAAGTAGTGGGGGTGGAGGTGGCAGTAGTGCGGCTTTTGTCAGCTTAAAAGGCACACCACAACGAACTAAAACCGCTGGAACGCCACCCCCTACAAAAAAGCACCAAACGCTTCTAAACAATGCTACTCCAACGCATGCCGTCAATGTCGTACAAGATGTCGCGTTGGATAAAACTGATTCCTTGCCAATGTGCGCGGCAACCACTGAGGTGACACCTCGTAGTCGCCTACCGACAGATCCTAGCCCGGACAGCTATAGCTCTGCCAGCTCCGATATTTTCGTCGAGCATAACAACAATTCAAATATGCTACATGTGCCATGTTCACCCGGCACCGGACACGTTGGAATGGGTCATGCAATTTCGCATCGATTCACCAAAGTATTGAGAATTATGTCTACTTGTAATCTCTGTCAGAAGCAAATGTTTATTGGTCTAAAGTGCAAGGACTGCAAATATCATTGCCATAAAGATTGTGAGCCACTTGTGCCCCCCTCGTGTGGATTGCCAAGAGAATATGTTGATGAATTCAAGCAATCCTTTATTAAAGATCAAGTGGGTTTCTCCACTCTGCCGCATTCTGCAGCCGGTGGCTCGCCAAACTTTAAGAAAAATACGCTTACTAAACCACGCCAGCACGGAGATAGCAGTTCGCCCAGTTCAAGCTGCACTAGTTCCACGCCAAGTAGCCCAGCCCTGTTCATTTTGCAGCAGCAACAACAACAACATAACATTGGAGCTATCTACATGACCGGCAGTAATGTAATGTGCTCCTCAGCTGGTGGAAGTAGTTCCACTACTAGCTCAAATCTATTACCGACGCCATCTGCGTTTCACAAGCATCAATCGAGTCAATTCAACTTCCCGGATGTCACTATTACAACATCAAATTCAAACTCTTCAGCGCTGGGCGGCAACAACACTCAAACACTACTATACGCTTCACAAATGCAGACAAGTGATTCCAATTCACTGATTGGCGAGTCAACCAACCATCAGCAAAGTGCGAACACGGCCAACGCCATTACATCTTCCGGCAATCATGTGCATCACAACAACGGCAGTGCTACTCATCATAATAACACCAATTCAGTGGGTACAGGCAGTCAAACGTCTACACATTCCTCCAATGTATCTGCGTTTACGGCAAGTTTGGTCAGCACAGGAACGGGCACATTCTATCCGCGCAAGCTTAGCTCCGCTGGTGTAGATAAACGTATACCCTTCACATCTGAACTATCTGATACACATAAATCTAACGATAGTGACAAGACAGTCTCGCTCTCGGGTAGCACATCGGCAAGCACAGACTCAGATCGCACGCCCGTACGTCTAGACTCTACAGAGGATGGAGACTCAGGCAATTGGCCGCGACAAAACTCACTTTCACTGAAGGAATGGGATATACCCTATAATGATCTACTACTACTCGAACAAATTGGCAAAGGACGCTTCGGCACTGTACATCGCGCGCTGTGGCATGGTGATGTAGCTGTTAAGCTGCTTAAAGGAGATTATCTTGACGATGAACACATGCTGGAGGCATTTAAAGTGGAAGTTGCTAACTTCAAGAAAACGCGACACGAGAATCTGGTGCTCTTCATGGGCGCTTGTATGAATCCGCCCACCTTGGCCATCGTCACCTCGCTCTGTAAAGGCAACACGCTCTACACATACATTCACCAGCGTCGCGAAAAATTCGCCATCAATCGAACGCTGCTCATCGCTCAGCAGATTGCTCAGGGCATGGGCTATCTGCATGCGCGCGGCATTGTACACAAGGATCTGCGCACCAAAAATATCTTCATTGAGAATGGCAAAGTGATCATCACTGACTTCGGTCTGTTTAGTTCGACGAAATTGTTTTACTGTGATATAGGTTTAGGTATACCGCATAACTGGTTGTGCTACATTGCGCCGGAGCTAATGCGTGCGCTAATGCCGCGCAAGCCAACCGACGAGTGCTTGCCATTCTCGCCTAGCTCCGATGTCTACTCCTTTGGCACCGTTTGGTATGAGCTCATCTGTGGCGAATTTACATTTAAAGATCAGCCGGCGGAGTCTATCATTTGGCAGGTGGGACGCGGCATGAAACAGACACTGGCAAATCTTCAATCGGGTCGTGATGTCAAAGATCTACTAATGCTCTGTTGGTCCTATGAGGAAAATGGCAGACCGGACTTTGCACGTTTATTGCAGCTGTTGGAGCATTTACCCAAGAAACGATTAGCACGCAGTCCATCGCATCCAGTTAATCTTTCACGGTCGGCGGAATCGGTATTCTAATTGACCGCCAAATGATTGGAGTGGAGTGGTAGAAACATTTGGTGCTTCTCTACATAACATTTTAAACTCAAAACAAAAACACACGCATTACAGGTAACTGAACTGAACAAGTGGTGGTTAGCAAGACTCTCGAGCGAATATAGTAATTATATTTAAGCCTCAATGTAGACCAGGGAACGAATGTGAAAGAAGCTAACGAGAGCAGCATCAGAACTACACATATAACTTTAGTACAATTCTACAGTTTGTTAAAGCATAACGAAAACTTAAAATTTAGCTTAAGCCCAAACAATTGCAAATGTCTGTAAATTATGTAAAAATATATGTCAAAAATTGTCTAAACTAAGTATATATTTTGGAGTCATTCCACGCTCCACAGACTACTCCTAAACAAACCATAATCGCATCTCTTTAAATTCAATTTGTAAATAAAATGATTACAAAAACAAAAAAATTATGTATGACAAAAATCCATTTTAAAACTTAAAAATTTAAATCATAAAATATTATTTGTATTTAATGTTAACCCATAAAAGACATTAAAAAGATTGTAAATGTGGCAAATGATGTAATTGTAAATCAGGTGAGCAATTTTGAAATTGTTAATTATGTAATAAGAAACAAAGGTACATAGATAAATATATATACATATATGTAAAACTGAAGAATAATATATATGTATACATTATAAAGTGTCAATGTATACACATTTATATTATACATAACTGAATCGATTGAGCAAAATGTATTAGTAAATAAAATATCTGAAAACTATTTGTGTTTGAACTTCCGTTTGGATAGAACATTTTAAAAGTCAATCAAATCAGAAGGCCAATAAATTATATAAGACTTCAACGAAACACGAATTTTATCAGACCGCTCATTTGATGCTAAAAAAAACAATATCATAGCTTAACTAACTACGTTTCACTTACCCCATACAATTCATGACTTCGTAAAGTGTTTGCCATAGCAGCTCCAATTACATGCTGTAGAAGCGGAAAACGCGAGGTCAACGGCGTATCCATGTTAATATGCAACTGAACGGAGAACATAACGCAACCAGGAGGACTTAACCACTGTGTGAGAAAAAAATGGTATAAAGTATAATCTGTGTCATTTCGAAACAACAAGCTTAACTACCTGATTATTGCTACGACCAACGGCCGCAGTCTGTTGACGTGGTATTACGGCAATGCCATGCGTAAGTTCTAAGTTGCCCACTACATAAACTGAGCTGCTAACAACCGGCGCGTATATAACCAATCGACCAATATCTTTCGTTTTAAGATTCTGTTGAATTCATATCAAATAATATTAACGTGATTTATAAAAAATAAAGAGACATGAACGTACATCAAAATACTCCACGGTTGAAAAGTCCTCGGGACAGGAATGTATGAGTATTGGCAATAAATTTCGGCCGGCGCTTGGTGTTTGTTCATTTTTATCAACAAATCTTAAAGTTAGCTTGGGAGAGCTAATGACTTCTTGACTGCCGCTAAGTGACTTTAGCTTTTCAATTAGCTCGAATTTCGACTTGAAAGCAAAGAAATAATGATAAATTGATGAAAAGAATCAAAGTCGATTTCTATAACCACCTCATGTTGTCCCAAAAAGTATGCCTGCTTGTAGACGATGCCCGATCCTTTGGTATAATCGCCATTGCTTGTCTCACGTACTTCTACATTTAAGTACTTGCGCAAGAGATCCGCAAAAATCTCAAGACGAATCTTTTCGCTCTGCTTAAGTACAACAAATTTTGACTCGTCAAACTCAAATTCATTGGGGTTAGTCTCCAAATGCACCTGTGAAGGTAAATAAACAAACAGAGATTGTTAATTTGTCAAGAAGCACTTAGCTCTGTACAAACCTGGGAAAATACGGCTTTACCACCACTTTGGAAACTACTGGCTAGCAATAAACTTGGCGTGTTCCATGTCTCTTCAGTGCCCAGCACTTGCACGTCCAATTTGTATGGTTGCCCAGTCAAATCCTTCAGTTCAATGGACCTTGGACATACTAAAGCTCTGAGCGCCGTTTGTTTTCGATTGCGATTTTGTTTTTTTTTTTTATGTTTTGTTTGATTTTTTATGATAGGAAAATTGTGACCACACACATACATATACACCAAGAGAGAAAATTTCATAAAACTCAATAAAAAAAAAAAGATGGAATAGAATAAATAACACACACACGCATAAAACGAGCAAACAGAATAAACCAAATAATATCGTAATGGAGCCGAAATAAGGATATTAAAAAAGGATGGAGATTAGCACCATAAAGGTGAATTGAATGTCGATTTTGAAGTACATATATTAAAGAATGGAACAAGGATCAGAAAAGGTAATGAAGCGAATGAGAAACAATATCAGAAATTGGAATTAGTATTTTTTTTTTTTAAAAGATTGATTGGCTGCTAAGTGTGCCGACATGCAATAAGCTAAGATTGAATGAGCTTTATAAACACACTAGTCCAAAGCCAAAACGAGTGAATGAATAAATTGGTGAGCCAAATTGGCGCAAGATGCATATTTAAAAATGTTAAATTTGTTGTTGGCATAAAGTAAGCAAGTTGAAAAAACTCAAGAGATTCAAATATTTACAGAAACAAAATTAAGGTAGCAGTTTTGGTGTACCCAATGGTGAGAAACAAATAAGAGACAACATTGCCTTATTAAAGTTTAATGCAAGACTTACGGTTTCCTAGAGTGACTAGAATCTTCGCTTTCTGTTGAAAAGTGTTTCTTTACAGGTGAAGGCTGATAGCAGAATATGTGATGCATCATTTTAACTTTATGCCATTTGTCATATGAAAATTGTACTAGCTCATGTTCACGCACCTTATAAATAGAAGGCATTAAAATTAAAGTCATAAAAGCATCAAAATACTTTTAAATTTACCTCTGCAGTGCGGTATGTGGGCAAAATCAAGTGCAGTATATCCGAACAGAGCGACAAGACTTTGCCCCCATGTAAAAAGTAATCGACAAGAATTTCACCAATAGCTGGCGCCACAGAGCCGAAGACAACCAAAAGTGCTGTCTGATCTAACCAATATTTTTGCTCCACTTCCTGAGGCGTCATAGCGTAAACGGTATACATATCAGGCTTAAGTAATTCACGTAGCGTTGCAACTGTTGAATCACGCGCACTCAGACTATCCGAATAGACGAGAACATTCAAGGGTTTGCTTTCTTGCAGACTATCTTTATTGCGTCGCAAGATAGGACGTTTCGCATTGGCCTCTGAAGCGGAGACGGAAGCACTTGACGGTGGTTGTTGACTAGCGGTAGCACTTTTCGTATTATCGATAGTTGCTGTTGTGGACTTTTTAGGTGTGATTCCTATCGGTTGTTCTGTAGCAGCTGCCGTAATTTCATTTGTCGATTTAGGCGTAGTAAGTTTAGTAGGCGTTTCTATAATTATTTTCGGCGTGATCGGTGCACTTTTTTGTGGCGTTGCTGTGGTAGCTTTAGAAGCAGCACTGGAAGTTGGTGTTGACTCCTGGGAGGAACTAATGGCGTGAACCGGCGATTTTTTCTTTGTTACAGATGCCGCAGCCATTTTTTCAAGTTCACTTGTTTTGCTGGTAGTCTTAGTAGACGGCTTGACGCTTGTTGCGGTTTCTGGTGGTAATGTTTTGCTTGGTGGTGACTCTGAAACCTATTCAAAATACAAAATAAATAAAAGTAGATCATAACTTAGCGACAAAACCTACCCTAGTTGTAGTAAATCGGCCATCCGTAATGCTAGCGCCTGGTTTTTTTATTTCTGTTGGTTTGGCCTTCATTTTGCTTACATTGCCACTGACGTTGTCAGTGCTTGCACTAGCTTGAACCTCTGCTTTAATTAACATTGTAGAATCGTCAGCTTTAGTTGCTTTTACTGGAGAAGCGTTTGTGGCATCAACACAAGTTTCCTTGGCTTTGTCCACTTCAGAGACGGCCTTTTTCTCTTGTGGTATTAAATCTGGTTTAACTACGCCAGTTTTACCCTCAGTTCGGTTTTTATTGTATTCGAATTCCGTAGCTTGGTGTGCAAGTACGCTAAGTGCGCGTAAATCGGATAAGTGCTGTTGCCAGGCCTCATCGCTGAGCTCTGCAGTTGTTCGAGTACTCCGCCGGAGGTGTTCTGCCAGCAACTCAAAAGGCTGTGGTTTTCCGTCATGTTGGACAGCTGTAAGTATAATTCTCGTTAGAGTACTTTTATGTTAGTTGCTGTTTTACTAAATTTTAGAATTAAATTCCAACTTTCAACTACAGCTTACACTCAATCCTTAACAAAGGCAGCTGATCGTTTATAAAGAGATTATTTCGTAAGAAAGTTGAGATTAACAGTTTCGTAAAATGTTCGACATCGGTCTCGATGAGTACCGCCAGGTGGGAATCTATTTTCCATGCTATAAGCTTACCGTATTCTTCGAGCTGTGGGTGAGAAAAATAAGAGACTATTATAAACGAAGGAGGGGAGATATGACGCCATCGTTTTATCGATAGAAACACTTTGTCAGCGCGAGTGAGGTGTGTCTGTGTTGTCTGTGCGTGTTTGTCTATACTGAATGTTTCAACTTACCCTGACCTCATCCTCGTCCGTGTCACGTATTCGAGTGGGTTCAATGTTTGCCTCGAGTAAAAGATTTACACGCTTACTCTTGTCATCTGCCAAAGCTGGTGCCGATAATGACTCTCCGCCGGTTTCATGTGCAAAAGGTAACCAACTCGGTTGAGTTTGGAAGGATATCCATGGCGTGATATGTAACTTTTGCATTGGTTGTAAGCAACAACCCCGCTGGTTGCCATGCAGCCACAAAATCTCCGTGACCTTGGCCGCATTTCGATTGACGCACAGTTCCGATGTTGCGAAAGCGGTGTCTACGTAAGAGCTGATTAGGCTTAACTTGTTACAGTTTCAAGTTTGAAGGACTTACCAAAACCGTCATCGTTACCCGGTTGGAGTGCATAGAAGGCTACACTGGTCTGGTGTGACAGTTGCTCCGCAATCTTATTGCAAACCTTCTGTATTCGCCAGGATTGCAGAAAAGTAGAGCCCGCATAATAAAGTGTTAACATCTTTTTTTTCTTTTGTGGGATTGGTGCTTAATTAGGTGGATGTGGTTACACAAAATTTAGAACATTTACTGAATGCACTTTAGGGTTTTAGCGACGCATAAGACTCAATTTTGTTTTCCTGCATGAGCATTTAATTATGCCACATTATAACTTTTTTAGCTTAAGCAAAATCAATTTGTAGTTTCGTAATTTTTGCGATTTTTCACACACACACTTGGCTCGTCATAAGTCGAGCCTGAGAAGCGTTGCTGCACGTTTTCTATCGACTGGCGTTGGCCCCAATCGCTGCCTTTTTGACACAGTTTCGCGTTGTTGTTGCTTTGGCACATGTACGGTGTAAATGTACTGAATATCCGACTGCTCTCGACACCTTATCAGCGCTTATCAGTCGGTTTTGTTTATACCGTCATCGGTGAAATGCAGTTGACAGTCACAGTGCATGAATAGAATATAACAACAACATAATCATTGACCGCTTTTACTTTCTATTTAATTTTAACGCATTTTACTTATCAAGATAATACATATTTTACACGATGACAAGGCATATTTTTTTTTTATTTTAATAATAATAAATATTTATAAATATGCAAATGCCGCTTTTGCTGCTTCTTATTGTTGCCATTCACCGCAACCATTGACACGAAACTATGGAAATTTGTTTAAAACGCGCGATTTGGAAATAAATAAATATTAAATGTTTTAACTTTTAATTAACGCTAAACTAATTGGTCGTGAAAACGTGAAGCTTCGGTTGAAACAATCACACCACACCCGCGGCATGATATTGAGCGAATTCAGCACAACACGACGTCTGCTTTTGGTTGTTGTCGTGCTCTTAATTATATTATTCGCAAAGAACTATTTATTTCCAAACGAGTATCAATTGGACTACGACTAAGCGTTTGCAAATATGAGTGACCGGCGCGTTTCCTATTTTTATCATCCCGATGTGGGAAACTTCCACTACGGCTCAGGGCATCCGATGAAACCGCAGCGCTTGGCGGTGACGCACAGCCTTGTTATGAATTACGGACTGCATAAGAAAATGAAAATCTATCGACCATACAAGTGAGCTTAACATGCAATTTGACAATGTGCACTGAATTAATCCATTTTCATTAATTACAGAGCTAGCGCACAAGATATGCTTCGATTTCATAGTGAGGAGTACATTGAGTTCTTACAGCAGGTAACACCACAGAACATTCAGTGCAACTGTAAGTAAAAAGTAAATGCTTATATATTGTCATGTACTTACGAATGTATTCAAATGTGTTCATTTTAGCGGTTGGGTATTCAAAGTTCCTCTCTCACTTCAGTGTCGGCGAGGATTGTCCAGTTTTTGATGGCCTATTTGAATTTTGTGCAATGTACTCCGGCGCTTCACTCGAGGGCGCACAGAAATTGAATCACAATCATAGCGACATCTGTATTAACTGGTCGGGCGGCCTGCATCATGCAAAGAAATTTGAAGCATCTGGATTTTGCTACGTAAATGATATTGTGATTGGCATACTAGAGCTGTTAAAGTATAATCCTCGCGTTCTGTACATTGACATCGATGTTCATCATGGCGATGGTGTGCAAGAGGCATTTTATCTTACCGATCGAGTCATGACTGCTTCCTTTCACAAATATGGCAACTATTTCTTTCCTGGCACTGGTGACATGTACGAAATCGGTGCTGAGGCGGGACGCTACTATAGTGTTAATGTGCCGCTAAAGGAAGGAATCGACGACCAGAGCTATTTTCAAGTCTTCAAGCCAATTATATCTGCTGTGATGGATTTTTACCGACCAACAGCGATTGTATTGCAATGTGGTGCCGATTCACTTGCCGGAGATCGTCTTGGATGTTTTTCGCTAAGCACTCGCGGTCATGGCGAATGCGTTAAGTTTGTTAGAGGACTAAATGTGCCCACACTTGTTGTTGGTGGTGGCGGTTACACGTTACGCAATGTTGCGCGTTGCTGGACGCACGAGACTTCTTTGCTTGTAGATCAGGAAATATCTAATGAGTTGCCAATGACAGAGTACTTAGAATTCTTTGCCCCCGATTTTTCTCTGCATCCAGACATCAATTCAAGACAAGATAATGCAAATTCAAAACAGTATTTAGAATTGATTGTAAAGCATGTACTGGAGAATCTTAAAATGTGTCAGCATTCGCCCAGTGTACAAATGATCCAAGTGCCACCAGATGCGCTTGACTTAGATGAACTACAAGACGAAGATGAAATGGATCCTGATGTGCGTGTGTCGCAGGCAGATGAGGACAAATTAGTTGAGGCGAAAAACGAATTCTATGATGGCGATCATGATCAAGACAAATCCAACTCAGCGGAAAGTTGAACACTACAACTAGCTAGATTATATTAACTCGTAAGTTAAGTTTAAGATAAAAAAGTTGTCAAGAATACATTTTATTATGATACTTTTTGAAGTTAGATGATGACATGTTTTGACTTATGTTTATAAATGTAAATGAAAGAAGTTGAGATGCGTTTACCAACCGGTTGTAGTGTTAGCTAGACGTCTCATTCTTCTTGTATTACGATCCTGATCACGTATTTTCTTTTCCATTTCTGCATCTGTGAGTGTCTCAAGGAATGGCGCCCAAGCATCCGCATCGCTAGGGTTTCTGAAGGGTACATCAATCGTAGATAAAGGCGCCTCACTAAAGGCGTACGTGCGACAGTGCCAGGAAAGCTGCCCGCGTATGCTATAAGCTATTGCCGTGACAAACTCACCGCCAAGACCTAACTCGGCGCACAGTTTAATTGCGAACTCCTCAGGATTGTTATTTTTTTCGGACATGTCCCATTCGACTTGATCGACGAGCGAAGTGTTGCCCACATGTATGTTCAACTTGACAATGACTCGCTGATCGCAGCTCTCCTCCAGTATTGGCGGGTCATTAGGGAATGCTTCAATTTGCTGACGTATTGCCTGTGCAATTGCTGGCACAAATGGAATAGGATTTAGATCCAAGTCATCGCAAAGAACTTCTGCAAACTGCTCAGGTGTAATCATACTTTCATTCTTATTCCAAGTGAATGTGTCGCGTAGTTTCTGTCCCTCCAATTCCATGTCCAAGCGTATAGGTACTAAACACTCTTTTTGTGCGGCATTCTCTAAATTTGCTGTTGGATCTGTGTCATCAAAACACATTGGAAACGTTCGAACTTTCTTTGTGTGCACACGATTACGATTTATAGGTGTTGCCTGTGGCACTGCATCCAAGTGACTCGAATTGGGCATAGTCGGCACATACTGTGGTTGCTTCTTCGACTTACTCTCACGAGGTGTAGGTGTGTCGGAGGTATTAACCGAGATTGCCCGGTATCTACAATTATGAATTGAGCAGGTAAGCAGGAGCATAACTTGAATAACAACAGACTACTTACTTTTCATCATTGCCCGCCATGATGTCGTCTACCTCAACTGCGCGCAGCAACGATACAGAACTAGCCAAAATATGCGAACTAAGGCCGGAATCGGCTAGCCGCTTTCGTTCCTCGTTAGAGAGCACCAAACGAGTCATGCCGGGATACTTTTTGTACAGGATGCCGCGGAAGAGTCGCATATAGTTGCCAACCTCAGAGCCAACATAATAGTATTCGCCACCCTCTTCCAATTGGAAGGCTATTGGCTTATCGCCGTATGTTTGAAATGACATGTTGTCAAAATCTACACCGATCGTATGAAAAAGCTGTTTCCGCAAAATAATTTCAATAAACACAAATTTTCAATCACCAAGCTGGTAGCCGTATACTAGTGATGAGCAATTTTTCAAGACCAGTGACCGTGATTGTGAAACCACAGTTTAGCTCATGTCTAGCTTAAACAAGCAAGAACGATACCTAGTGAGGAGAATCAGCGATGCGGCATGTTAGTAACATTCAGTTTCTCTGTTGCCAACAGACGCGAGAAAAAGACGCGACAAGTAAAGCCAGAAAGAAGTATAGAAAAACGCTTCTCTAAAGGGGTTGAACATCGGGTTGACAGCCCTGTTAGCGGCTTGGAAAAATGACAGCACTAAATGTCATAAGAATGCAATTCACAGCACTTTGTAAATGCAAGAAAAGAAAGTTTTTTAGCACTGTTTTAACAGCTGTGCAATATTGTCGGTCGCGAGTTTGAGGATATTTTTGAAAACTTTGACGGAAAATGTCTCTTTTGCGTAACACGATCAACGCGATTGTCCTCACAAAGTCTTTCAATAGACTGAATACAGGTAAACCAAAAACAAGTGTAGTTTGATTCATAATAACTTCGTTTTACAATGCAGATCAAACACGCCGCCATGTCAAACGGTGGGTTGCGCCGACATTACGTGAACTGGCTAACCGCGCGAAGAAGTTAGGATCACAAACGCCATCACCACGCTCGGACTTTGTTGAATGGAATTATAGAGCAGAGCTATTTGCCTTTGGCAAACGACTCGGCGAGGAGTTTCAACTGCCACTTTTGCAGACCGCATTTACACAACGTTCATATGTAAACAAGGAGCAAGTGCGGCAGCGAGAACTTGGCGTTGAGGAGGCCGACATTCAACAGACGGATAACACAGAATTAGCGGCAAAAGGAGCACATGTCATAAATCAGTATGTGGAGGCATTTCTTAGACACTCCCTGCCGAAGTTACCTACAGCAGGCCTAAAAGCTTACGCTGCCTTCTTACTAAGCACAGAGACACAGGCACATGTGGCACTACATTTGGGCATGAAGGACCTTATATATGCTGAGGAGTATCCACCTGCGCCGGAATCGCTCGCACAGTCATTGCAGGCTGTTGTCGGTGCTTTGGCTGATTCAAGCGGCGTGGAACGCGCCTTTCTGTTTGTGCGAGACTTCGTTTGCACGCAATTAAACCAAAAAGATCTGCTTGAAATTTGGAAACCAGAGCAACCGTTGACACTACTAGCAGACATTTGCAAAGAACGAAAGCTAGGTGACCTCGAGCCACGTTTGTTGGGGGACTGTGGTAAGAATACCGTGCTGTCAGCGTACCATGTTGGCATCTACGCTAACAAACAACTTTTGGGCAAAGGTTTCGGTGAAAATACCGACACAGCGACGGAAACTGCAGCAATCGATGCTTTACAAACTCTGTTTGACATACACGACAACCGGCGACCATTCGACTTTCAGCTTAAGGTGGAACCTACAAGCATAAAACTAGCATCAGTTTAATAAACTTCTTATTCGTTGCTTAGTTTTTTTCTATTTGTTACTACTTTTAACTTGTCTTTAATTAAATTTGACCTAAACACATGAATTCCTGAAATAGTCAAAAATGAATAAAATCGTCAACTTTATAACAACTTGGCTCGGCTTCTTTAGTCCGTGTCATTTCCTTTTTTGTCATCTGCACCGCTTGACGTATTGGGGGCATTGGACGTTGGCTGCGTTGTGGTTGATGGCGTTAGTGAGGTTGGATTAGATTCCTCCGGTTTGCTTTCAAGTGAAAACGGAGGTATTTTGCAATCGAACGCGTAGCCATCTTCGCGTTCAAGGCGAAACGTGCCCCACATATGCCCACTGGGCGCTTGCAAGCTAACGTGGCTGCTGTACTGGAACGCCGGTAGCCTAGGACTCAAAATTGGCTCCTGTCCCACAACGCCACGGCCACGCACCGTCTCTAGTGTGCCCGAAAGCGAGAAGATGCGCCAGTGACGTTCACGTAATTGCACGCTTAGTTCGCCAAGGTTCTCGAGGCGTATACAGTAGCGCCACTAATATAAAAAATCATCTTTAAATAATTTCTATAGTGGTAATTCTTTATATGTACCCAATAAACCGATGATGCTGGAGTATCCCTGCAACCCATGTAGAATGGTATAACTGTAATGCGCACATTCTCTGTTGTTTCTTTGTGCACATCACTCATGTCTAGCCAGGGTTGGTTTTTTTCCTGCCACGCCTTAAGTGTGTCCTGTGGTACAAAAGGCGGATCATCGTCTTGAGAGTATGTAAGAAACTTGTCAAAGAGCTCATGTTGCAGTGGATGCTTGTCACCGGAGAAATATGGCATAATATCATCATGTGCGACATAATCCAAACCAGGAATCGCATATAAGCTACGATTTGAATCTTGATTTCCTAGAAATGTTACTGCTTCCGTTTGGGCGCGCTAAAATGAGTGTAAATATTTAAACTTTGTTAGAATAAACAAAAAAAAAATGTTTGGACTTACAATATGTGGACAGTCACGCGTATCAATCAGCACTTGATAGAACGTTTGCGCACGCCCCTTCACTTCTTTCGATTCGCTTGCTTCCACTTTGCCTGTCGAACTAGCGGAAGACGTTGTTGCGAGACTTTCCTCGCCCGCTGCCACATTCCATGCACTCTCTTGGGCCCCCGACTTTCCAGTGGTTGCCGAAGTCGGTGTCGCAGTTGTTGACTTAGTTCTAAGCACAGCCTCTCTGTTGCGTTGTGGCGCCGTTGCATGTTGCTTGTTAGGATTCTGCAAGTCGCGATCGTACACACGCGCCGTCCAAGGAAACAGTATCACGCCACGATACCCAAAGATCCGATGCAGAAATAACTGCCCTGTCTCATATTTACCATCCCGGGGTTCCAACAAACGACCTACCTCAGCAAGTCTAAAAATTAAATATCATTTTGCGTATAAGTTTCAATTACGATTATGCAATCTTTAGCATTTAGCATGTTTGTGTGCGGGGCGCCTGAGAGTCTGCACCACAAAATGCGCATTCGTTTTCATCTTCCCCCGGTTTTCCGACAAACGAAATGCACCGACACCTTCCGGTTCATCTCGTTATCATACTCACTTTGGCGGGTTCACTGTTTGTTTCTTGATAGTTCGCCTCAGTATAATATCACATTTTCGTACGGTTTGCCAGCGCCTGTCCCATTTAAAGACTTGCAGTAATAAAGCCATTTGTTTCTTCGGCCAAACTAGCTTTGTTTTTTAATTTAATCAAAGCTCCAGCCACTAAGCACTGTCAATAAACCAAGCGTTTAATAAACACTGCCGGCCACTTTGGCGCACACTTTGTGGTCTTCTTTATGTAATGAGTTTACATAAAATTTTACTAGTTAATTTTAATAGGTAAATTTAATTAAAAACACTATTTTTTAAATTTGTTATTGCATTTTTCCGTTTTTGACAAATTCTTCTTCTTCTGAAGAGTGGAATTCTGATGGAATGACGGTAAGGTGTCAGCTGTTGGGCACTCACAATGAACTGCCGTGTTGTGTTTCGCAGCACTGACGGCAGCATGATATTTTGACAGATCTGTCATGCCTTCTCTCTTTCGCCATTTGACAAGTTTCCGGTACGTACGCGATTTTTGAGCAACTGAAAAATAATAAAAATTTACATGAAAATGAACGATTTATGTAAAAATCTATGTTGCAAAATGAAGTTTGAAATGTGCAGCATATATTCAAATAGTTGGCTCGCATTAGTGAATTAATTGTAGTGCGATGTTTGTGGCTGTAAAGTGCGCGATAAAAGCTACAAAATTGGATACAGTCGATATGATAAAGTTGGAGCCAACTATTTGCATTTATGTTGCGCCTTGCAAGTGTCATTAGAAATGCCATTTAATCGAAACAATGTGTTATTTTTATAATTTCTGATCCAGCAGCTGACAACAATGGCTGATACGCAAGCTAAGCCCGCTGCCGCCCCAAAGGCCGCCAAGGCACCAAAGGCCAACAAAGCCGCTAAAGCACCAAAGGCTGAGAAGGCCGCCGGTGACGTTAAGTCCTCCGCAAAGAAGTACAAGCGTCATGGCCGTCTTTTTGCCAAGGCTGTCTTCACTGGCTACAAGCGCGGTTTGAGAAACCAGCACGAAAACCAAGCTATCCTCAAGGTGCGTAAACTTGTTGATTAGTTTAATAGTGTATGCCGCATTGGAAACATTTTTTAAGTTATGTTTGTTTTAATTGTAGATTGAGGGTGCTCGCAGGAAGGAACATGGTCAGTTCTACATTGGCAAGCGTTGCGTCTACGTCTACAAGGCAGAAACCAAGAAGTGCGTGCCACAGCATCCTGAACGCAAGACTCGCATCCGCGCTGTTTGGGGCAAGGTCACTCGCATCCACGGTAACACCGGCTCTGTGCGTGCTCGCTTCAACAGGAACCTGCCCGGTCATGCCATGGGCCACCGTGTACGCATTGTAAGTCAAATTCCAAACCAAATTGTTAAGTTCCCTTAGCATAAACTAATTTGCGTCTCTGTTGTTATTTCCAGATGCTGTACCCATCAAGGATTTAAGTTAGAAACCAATAACGTTCGTTTTACCTAAAACAATATGATCCTTTTTTTAAATAATAAAAACAAACTTAAATATAAATGATTGAATAAACTGTTATATAGTTTATAAGTGAAGTACAACTTTTGCGTAAACGAATTGGAAAGCTTGAGCAGTCGAGGATCGACGACATGATACTTCTTTGAGGTACTTGTTTTCAATAGCTTCATGGAGGATTTCGTTAAACAAGAAAATTTGAATACCTGTATTCGATAAAAGAGTTTTAAATTTCAGATAGTCTTTATAATTAACATTTCCGAGCTGAGAATTTATTTAATACACCTCTTTTTGTTCGGCTTTTCTAAACAAAATTGTTTTATACAGTGGAAAATTCTAGTTTTGATTCTATTGAAATTTTGCATACAGAGGATTCTCT